>OY987251.1:5606471-5834233 GCA_963920765.1 Ulota crispa | reverse complement strand
CAAGAAAAGTTAGATATGGGTAACATACAAACCATGGTTGTCATGAAAATGTTCTTGATTAATGATAATCCAAACTCCAACACCTAAATATTATACAAATATTCTTATCAAAGTTTAGGTGTGCAACCGTATATAACTTTCTTTAAATACTTTGAAGCTTGATTTTAAAAGCAGTATAATAAACATGCTTCTTAATAATGGTCTTTGATGTCGAGTTTGAAGTGACATTCATTGACCTTTGTCAAATTGATTTGGAGGCGTTTCACCCTACATCAAGTCCCATCTCAATAAATCCCATCTCAACAAGGCCCATCTCAATGTGAGGTCCCAAATTTGTTGGGTGTTAAGGGAAAAAAAAGAAAATGAAAAGAAAAAGAAAAATACATATGCTGAAGAAAGTCATGAATATTTTATGGAAAAATATTGCTAGGACTTGGGTTGAAAGTTGGGTTTAGCAAAATAGTTGGTTCAAATCTTGGGTAAAATTTTATCTCCTTTGGTGCCAAAAATTTCAAAAAATGTTGCCATGTAAGCAACTAAAACGTGGGACTTGGATTGTAGGGTGAAGGGTCAAGTCCCAGCTTTTAGCCCTACACCAAACAAATTCACAGATATCAGTGGGACATGGGACATGGGACATGGGACATAGTGCAAACCGCCCCTTAGAAGCGTCAAACATCAAGTATTCACAGAGGAAAAATGAAATCTCTACTGTCTCTACTTGAATATATGGTGTTTTTTGCCCAACTGATGAGGCTATCAGTATTTTTTGTAGTATAATTGCTAAATTTCCTTGTTATTTTAGTTTTGAGTATTAGTGTATATAATAGAATGTGGAAGATCCAAGACGTTCAATAGATTGTTGTATTTTGGTTTCACTAAAGTACAACACAAATCATTCGATAAACCCCTCGATAAATTATCACATATATTTTTCTTTTGCATTTGGCAATGTCCCATTGTGACTTTTCCAAAAGGATGAAAGCGATTTTGAAGAACATGAAAGAGGTTAGAAGCACAAAAAGTAAAGTGACACCAACTCACCCAAGGGGTTAACAAATGGGTACCTTACATGATAAAGAAAACATATACATTTGGCTGACTACCGGTAGTACCCAAAAGCATATTGAACACATGATTTGTGCAATTACCAAGGGCACAATATTATTGTCCCTAACTTACCTAAGAATATATAAAGAAGTTAGTATGAAGCATAACATTGTTTACCCGGCCATATTCCTCCCCCCTCTGGAGGGATATTTGCCCCTGGATACCTGGGCTCCAGTTCATTTAGAGATTTTCATTGGTATTGGCCAAGAGCTCACGAATGATATTGGCTCCAGGGATCCTCATATTGGAGGAGCAAAAAGAAACCCCCCACTGAAAGTTAACAATGTTATGAGATATTCACCCTCACCTAATTCAAATGTCTTACAAATAGAGTAACTTTGGCAAATCAATGTTATATGCATTAGCAGGATACACTAAGAGTCCCACAAAACACACTCTCAATTTATAATATTCATTTGTTTGGAAAACTCAATCAAATCCAATAAGATAGCTAATAATAAAATAGTATGTAATTTCATGGCTACAGTGATTCATCTTGTTTGTAAGAAACAAAATTAATGTCGTTGGAATTATTGTTATCATAAAAAAAAGATCGGTAGAAATTGTAAATATGATGCAATATTTCAACCTCCATTATTTTTTGTATGATGTAGCTTCACTAGAGTTATTTGGAGTCCAAAATGAAAATATGATTAAAGTGCAAAGGATGAAATTCAGTGCAATCTTAAGAAACATCTTGTTAATTTTAATATTTAAATGATAACTAGAAGGATTCTTAACGTATGCAAATACTTGTCATGTTTGTTAACCAGCTAATGCATGTGAATTTAATTATTTTCTGTCATTTAAAGTGCATATAGTACTTGTATGCATTATTGCACTTCTTTTTGGTTGTTTTACCTCCTAAAATTCTTTCATGTTTAGAGGCCCAAAACTGCTTCAATATACTAGTCCCCAAACTAGGGTCAAAATTTTGATTGAAACTTACTTTGTGACAAATCCAACCATAGGATCCTTTGGTTGACTTGCACAAGTACATTGTCCCAAAATTTTAAAATGAACATCCCCACCAATTGCAAGATCAATGTGCCTAAGTTTCAAAATGTAAACTTTTGTAATCCTTCTAGAAGGTGAAGTTTTGTTTTTCAAATTTTTTAAACAAAATCACATATGTTGTATTTCTTGTGCAATTTTGGCAATATGTTGGAGAATGGGTTGCCATATAAAAAATTAACCAAAAAAGATTTTGGATTCATTTTTACAAAAATTGTAAAGTGAAAGGTACTAATGAATGAAAGATATAACTAATATGCTAATAAGTTTTGGAAGAATTTGAAAATTGTTAATCCCAATGGTGAGAATGCTCTAACAGACAATTAGTAACTTTAATTTTCATTTTCATTTGAAAATTTTCAAAATTGAGAGTAAAAAATACTTTCATATGTTTTTCTACCCTCTTCCTGCCTTCATTGCCCGCAAAAGAAAACTCCTTGTAATTCTTACCTCATTGTTTGGAATTGCATGGTTCAATTTTTTTGAGTAGGTATCAATCTATAAAATTCTAATAAAAAAATTTAAAAAAAAGAATATATTTTTTGCTGCCCGATTTGACATTGAAATTTTCAAAAACCTTATAATTTTTGCATTACTTATTGGAATGACATGAAATAAAGCTTCCAATGTAGATTATGATGAGTAGCATCCATCCTAAAAAAATCATGAAAAATTTTCAAATTATGAAATCAATAGAGCTTGCCCGAGTTCTCATAAAGCCGAAAGTGAGCTCCTTGGGCCTTTAGGGGTTAACCAATAGCATAATTTTTCATTATATATTATTTATTACATTTTTTGCATTTTATTACAAATGTTTTACTCAAAATACCACTTCATCAACTTTGCTTTAATAGAGTAAGTTTTGTATGCGTTTGTTGCAATGCTAAGATATTTCATAGAATATTATTTTGGGTAATGTGGGTTACACCAAAAAATGTGCTATATTTAGTGCAATTTGGCATTGTTCAAAGAAAAGGGGTCAATAGAGTCTTCTTCAAGAATATGGAATCATTTAATGAGTTAGGAGAAATTTTGTTAGTTGACTCCTAAAAGCTGCAATTGGCCTAAAAGCATTTCGCAAATTGCAAGTATGTTTTTTCATTGTTTTATAGTTTCTTCTAAATGTTTGTTCTCTACTCAAGGTATGTTAAGAATAAAATTTATTAATTAACTCTTTAAAAAAATTGTGGCAAGTGCAATAAATAGGCATGATATGCCAAATGAACATGAGGCAATCATGAGGCAATAGCAAAGTTTGGATTGGCTTTCATTGGAGCACAAGTTGTGTCATTCAAACAGATGAAAAGCTCAAAGTCAACCATTTTTAAGGTGGAAGCATCCATACTCAATAACTTAACCCCTAAAGGACCATTGTCCCTTTGGGGGACAAATGAAATTTTGGATGTACCTTTGAATAAGCTACTTTGTGTGACTTTTTAAAACTTTTATTGAAGGTGGGGAATTCATAAATCTATGTGGGCACCCAAAAAAATCTTCATTTTGACATTCAACAAAGAAGTTATGCAAGAATTTATCAAAACTAGAGGAGAAGGGGTAGTTCAGGCAGCCCAAAAAAAATCTTTAAATTTTTTATTTTAACCCCTAAAGGACTGAGCCATTTTTTCAGTGAAAATCACTCAAAACTACTAATTTAGGAGGTTAGTAAGAAGGTAATTTTTTTGAAAATTTGTGAAATCCAATTGTAGGATCTTGCCCTAGACTGGCTTAGGTACTTGTGGAAAAAAAAATCAGGTCATTCCGGATGGACATGAGTGAGATATTTACATCTAAAGTGAAAAGAAAAGTTTTTTTTCATGCTACCGCAAAATTTCAGAAGCTTCTGACCATTCTTACATGAAAATAATTGCTTTATGCAACTTTGCGCTTTATTTTTCTCATGTAGGCAATCAAGTTAGCTATGTGTGGGAGAATTTTCAAATCAATTGGAGCTACACAACACATAGGAAAAATCAGTAAGTAAAAAGAAATAGAGAATGAGTCAAATCACTAAATTGTTAAGAATTTAATTATTAAAATTAAAAATTAAAATCCCAATGGTCATAATGTTGTGATAAACAATCTACATCCTTTGGTTTTGTTTTTTTTCCAAAATAAAAAAATTGAGTAAAATAAAGGACTTCAAAGTTTATTTTAGAGTAGAGATTCCATAACTGCCCGCTAACAAAAACTCCTCATAACTTTCATGTCATTGATTGAAACTAAATGTTTCAAAGCTTCTCACCTATAAAAAAATCTAAAGAACCAATTTCAAATTTTAATTTAAAAACTAATTAATTTTTAAAGAAGTTTTTGGCTGCCCGGGCGGGCAGTCCTTCCTTGCTTTTCAGATTTTCATGCATAACTTCTTCAATATTTGTCGGAATGAGGAAAAAATTAGATGCCTATGTAGATCTTTGAATTCCCCACCTTTAATAAAAGTTTCAGAAAATCACACAAAGTAGCTTATCCAAAGGTACATGCCCATACTCCCACTTGTCCCCCAAAGGAACAACAGTCCTTTAGGGGTTAAAATTTTGAAATTTGAAATTGGTTCTGTAGATTTTTTTATATGTGGGAAGCTTTGAATTATTCAATTTCAATCAATGACATGAAAGTTATAAGGAGTTTTTGTTTGCGGGCAATTATGGATTCTCTACTCTAAAATAAACTTGGAAGTCCTTTATTTTACTCAATTTTCAATATTTTGGAAAAAAACTAAACCAAAGGGAGTAAATTGTTTTATCACAACATCACAATTGTTGGGATTTGAATTTTTCATTTCCATAATTAAACTCTTAACAATTTAGTATCTTGACTCATTCTCTAATCTCTACCTCTTTATACTTACAATTTGTTCCCATGTGTTGTATAGCTCCAATTGATTTGAAAATTCTCCCACATATACCTAACTTGACCTCCTACATGGAAAAATAAAATGAATCTTTGGGTAGAGCAGTTTTTTTCATGTAAGAGTGGTCAAAGGCTTCTGAAGTTTACTAGCAGCAAGGAAAAAAACCTTTTCCCTTCACTTTAGATGTAAATATCTCCCTCCTCTCCATCTAGAATGACCTGATTTTTTTTCCCGTAAGTACCTCTTCTAGTCTAAGGCAAGATCTTACGGTTGGATTTCCAAAAAAACTAAAAATAATCTACTTTCTTACTCATTCCCTAGAAGTGGCAGTTTTTAGTGATTTTGGCAAAAATGAAAAAAGGCTTGATCTTTTAGGGGTTAAACAATTCTGCTACAAATAACGAAGTGTTTGAGGCAAGAAGTATTAATCTATTGTAAGAAGATAAGAAATATTGTGATTTCAAAATTTTCAAGATTTTATTTGCAAAACTAAAATTATTGTGAATTTTGGGAGTCAAAAAGTGCTTTGAAGCCATTACCAACCTCTAGACTCATGTAATTCTAATAATAACTAAATTAATTTCCGCTCATTACCTCCTACCTCACTTTGGGGCACATGGCATGACTTAAGTGATCCCAAATTTGAAAATGACAAAATAATGCATTCCAAAGCATTTATTTGTGGTGACATTGAAAATAACCCACCTTGTTGATGGGGAATGCTAAATCGTGAGCAAGGATTCATGAGCTGTGAGCCGTAAGCGTAGTTTTTTTGTCAAAATATTTAATTTCACCTATAAATGTGTACATAGGACCTTATAATTGCACATTATAAACGTTCATTTTTTGAAATTTGTTATTTAAAAAAAAAATCATTAATTTTGAACTCAAATTTGATTTCTGCTCACAAAATCTTGGCTCACTAATCATAAACTCACCGTACTATGCTCACCAAATAGCTTACCTCCCTTGTTGGTTGGCTATGTGTGCTTCCCCCTTATAAGTGGAGCATGATATGAGCAGCATAAGGATCATTTAGCATGGGAGTTAAGCTCTTATTTGTACCCACTACATTTGCATTTGTTGGCCAACCTAAAGAAACTCTAAAGTGGTCATTCATAGTGGAGATGCTCTTGCGGAGTGACTCAAAATATTGATCATACTAACAATTGAACCTCGTTCATATGGTGCACAACTTCTAATTTGGAAAATTAACAAAACGCTATATGCCTAGACTAAACTTGGAAAATTTATGATTGTATTTGGAATGAAAGATCTTGACTTACTATCAAAAAATAATTAGAAAAAAAACCAAATCTCTAATAGCTATTGCAGTTCAAATACCAACATTTGTATCTAATACAATTTTTTTATCTAGTATAATATTACTTTGTACATACTCCAATAAAAAGTCATGCCTTGATTAGTTGCCTTTGTGAGAAATTACCAAAAAACGAAATGGCATGCTCTGCCTGCCCTTCAACAAAAATCCCACTAAACCCCATTATAACTTTGGCACAGTAACTCTAACTTCATTAAAAATTATATCCACGCTTAGCCCATGCAAAACTCTGTTTCAGATATAAATTTCAAAAGTACTGATTAACCCCAAAAGGACCTAGCCTTATTTTCTTTGAAAATCACTGAAAATTGTCATTTTTGGGGAATGAGTAGAAAGGTAGGAAAAAAAGTTTTTTTGAAAATTCAACCATAAGATTTTATACTAGACTATGGGAGGTATTAGTGGGAAAAATTTCAGCTCATTTTAGAAGTAGAGGAGTGAGATATTGACATCTAAAGTAAAAAAAAAGGTTTTTTCTTTGCTGCCTAGAAATTTCAAAAGCCTTTGACCACTCCTATATAAAAATAATGCTCTACGCAAAATTGAGGTTTATTTTTCTTGTGTAGAAGACCAAGTTAGGTAAATGTGCAAGAATTTTCAAATGAACTGGAGGTGTGAATCATACTTTGTAAAATCCTGCAATGCGATAAGGCCATAAATTTGCATGTACACTAGGCAAAATTGGAGGATTTATGGAAAATTGAGAAATATGCATTAATTTGATCCAAATGGTAAAATCCATGGAATCTTAGTTTACTACAACTTGGAAAAAAGAAAAGTCAAAAAATAAAAAAACACAAAAAGCTCAAAAAAGTAAAGTAACAAATTTTGTAAGGGGCAAAAGGAATGGAGGTTTGGGAGTCCCATACGTACCCGCTAACTAAAATTTCCCATAGCTTTCATTTCATCAATCAAAATTGAATAATTCAAAGATTTCCACATTTGTATAAATCTAAAGAACCAATTTCAGATTTTTATTGTTTAAAAATTGCAATTTTGATTTTTTTTGGGTTGCCCGCCCTCCCCCTTTTTCAAAAATTCATGCATAAATTCTTCAATAAATGTTGGAATGAAGAAAAAAAAATGGCCACGTAAATCTTTGAATTCCCCACCTTCAATGAAAGTTTCAAAAAATCACAAAAAATAAATTAGCTATAGGTACATGCCTAAAATCCATTTGTCTCCCGATGGGACAGTTGGTCCCAAGGTTTTTTTTTTACACTGTAGGTGCACAATAAATGCACATACATGTCCTCTAAAGTGAGGTGAAAATCTTGAGAGACCGCATTGCATTCGTGTATTTCGAACCTTACTGTATCGAATCTGGCTGTTTATCGCCTTGAAAAAACCCTGGTTGGTCCTGTAGGGGTTAAAAACCTTAGTACTATAAACTTGTCCATTGTGTCCTGTGTAGTGACTATGGGGGTAAAATAGACGTCGCATCAAATTTGGCAAGTCATGCTGGAGATGCTATCAAAGTTGTACTAACTTACCTTGGTTATGTTGAACGTTTAAAACCGTGAAATTACAAGTTTGAAGTACCAAGTAGAAGTCCAAGTTACTATTTCTATTATGAGAATATAAATATCCAAGTACCCACTGCTACTGCACCACTGGGGGCTGAGTTCCTTTCCTTTTCTTGGCCAGAAAATTACGCCTGTAAACAAGTTAAAAGTTACAAAAAAAATATAGAAACTCACAGGAATGGTTCAAGAGTAGTGATTTTACTACCTGGGGTCTGGGGGCCCCAGAAATTAGGTGGGGAAGTCGGATGAAGCGCCGAATCCTCGCATCGGACGGTGGTTGCATTATTAGAAATTCAGGGGTGCCACGTGTTGCTTTCATGCAATGTCTCCTGGGATTGCGCTAATGCGGCATTAAACTTGGGATCGGTGCACAATCTCAGTGATGTAAAGAAATCTAGTACCTTTTTCAATATCTCCTTTACCATTTTCGTATCTTTTGTTATGTTTATCATTTTCTCTTTTCATAATTTTCGTTGCTTTTTCCTTGTCTTTTTCACTGAATATTGCATTTAGGTGACCAAGGCCCGGGAAGAATTGACCGCTCTAGGTAGTTGATATGAGAAAAAATTGTTTGCAATTTATCAACATTTGTCGGTTTGAAAAACCGGTTCAAAAGAACAATTTTTTCTCTAGCTAAACTTTTTCATTGGGTGTTGTTGAATTGCAATTTTTTTAATGGTTCTAAACTATATCATGGTCTCTGAGTCCAAATTTGCATTCAAAATCCTCAAATTCAACTTTTTGATGGTAGAAATAAAAAATCGCGAGGGTGTGGTACAATAGTTCAAAGGGTGTAGTACACATATCAATTCCCATATATATATATATATTACTAAATTGAGAAAATAACCAAAGCAGTTCTTTGATAAATTGGTTCAATATGGGAATTGAAGGAAATCAATTGAAAAATCTCAAGTATTTCCTAGACCCTGGCGTTGACAATTAGGTTGCTTAAGTTACCTCGTGACTCATGAGTTGGCCACTTGGAGGCCCATGCAACTCTCTCAATACTTGGAATTCACATGGTTTATGACTTGAAAGCTGCTAGTTTGTCTTTTTGCAACTTCATTGTTGTTGACAAGCCCTCTATAAACTATTTGTTGTAGTAAGTTTTGATGAAACTTACTGTAATAGTAATAAATATTTATATAGTGTGAAATGTCAAGAAATTAGTGTGGAACAACCTAAACGCAATATTTAGTGTTCTTAAATTTCCTTAAATTTTCTAATTATTTTTCCTTCCTTTTTCCTTATCATTTTCTTATTTTTCTCATCCATAAATCTCACTATTGTAAATAAATTACATCTATTGATGAACACAATAGGGGATTCGAAGTTAAAAGAAATTTTGTAATAAATGACTTGCATGATCCAGCACAAATATTTATGATGAGAAAACAAATTTTGTTGCAGAATCAATATAGAACAAAATAAAGTTTATGGTCTAAAGCTTGGGGCAAACTACCGGTGTGTGCTATCACAATTATGCACAATTAAGATTCCTCACTCTTAGAGATTTTGATTGTTCTTGCAAGATTGACATATTTGTGGAGCAATTTCCCTCACTTATCATTAGTGATGAAAAATAAACAAGATAATAAAAGAAAGTACCGTCCAAACTATTTTACCATTTAATAAGTAATAGGTTTCCTAGATAAAATCTGCTTGATATACCAGTTTTTTATCCTAAACGTTAAAACGAAATAGTGCTTCTCGGGACATTTGACATTTTTTCCATAATTTTCACCTAATTTTCGGTGGTCATTTCATCCATGTTTTTTCACTTCTTATTGTGTTTTCGATTGTTCTTTAAGATAGCACGTGTCAAAATGAGGTAAGAGTCTAGAGAATGTCCTCTCCAAGAGCATCTCCATTGGTTGGATCAAGCATGTCAAATAGTGGCGCCAGATGTCTGAAGTAGCAATCTAGATCTCCGCTAGTGGCTCGCTCAAGGAAATGGGTTGAGCGGCCTTGCCATAAAGGTGCTCCTGGATGCTCACCTGCCAATGTACAATTGTTTTTCAACAAGCTTGAATCACAGTATGGGTCCTATTTTGAGATTGTAGGACCTCTCATGTCCTAAACACAAGCACTAGAATAGCCCCTTATTGCTTGATCATGTGGTTGCCTGACTCCACCACCTCTAGCTCTACACACATGGCAGACAAAGAGCATAAGACTAATTTGTGGAATCCCATTTTTCCTACGCTCCGGTGGAGATCTCTGAGCTCAGCTAGCAAAAACTTGCCAATCATCCCCGCTCAACACCCACTAGCAATTTGCTTGCCCGAACTAGTGGAAATGTTCTAAAAATGTTGCACAAGTAGTACTCTAAATTCTGAATTAAAGGTCATTGTTTGACAAAATGTGTGATGCATGGTTCTATTATTGAACATCACTAGTAGGATTCCGTCGCTTATTAGATGCCGTCACTCAATGAGGCCAAGAATAAAGTAGCAGTTTAGTTTAGTTTTAATTTAATTTTCATAATCTTCATGAATCCATTTCTATTACTCTCCTATTTATCTAACCTAGGACAAACTCCCCATCCCTTTTATAATTTAAAATGTGCTAGAATGGTTTACTTTTATATCATGGTGAAGTCATATAACGAGTTTCTACTTCACTCCAAAAATTAATCCTTCATTTTTTTCCTAGTGTTTAAAAACAAAGGAAAACTTGATGGATACCCCGCAAATTGCGATGTTTGCGATATTCGATATTTGTACAAATGCCCGTGTCTCTTCAGAAATTGCACAAATATTCCTGACATGCTTTCATAATCGCGAAAATATCATTCACCGTACTTTTCAAAGGTGCATGTCATTTATCAGGAAATTGGAAAGCTAGCATAAGTCTTACCTAAAAGTAGGTGACAGGTACTTTTGATAACAATGGGGAAAGTTATTTCTACAATTGCAAAACTATGTTATGAATATTTGTGCAATCTCTAAAAACAAGGGATATATGTACAAATATTGCAAATTTCAAGGGTGTGTATCAAAATTTCCCTTAAAAAACAATGAGGGATTGATAACTTACTTACATTTGCTTAACTCAAGACTTATTTAATTTATTTTAAGAACCAAATGTGATACTCTTATGTGCACAGAAAACATCCTAAGTATTTGAGAAGTTTAGTTGTTAGTAGTTTTGCAATTGCCAATCCCTTATACGCTTTTGAATAATAGTACCAAGATTTCTTACCAGAAACCTTTTTTGTAAGTTTTATAAACATGCATTGAGGAAGGTTGAAACTTGGTAGTTGTCAACATCCTTGTTCGTTATAATGAATGCAAATTAGATTCCCAATACTAATGCAAATTGAACGGAAACATTATTTCAGAATCCTGCCGTTAACACCTTCTTTTTTCAGCTCTTTTACCAAATCCCAATTGAGATGCTTTGATGGTTTACTTTTTTATATAAAATTAAGATTTTTTTTATTGTTTCAAAGTTAGTACAATGAAGCATGGGTAAAGAAAATGCCTTATGCAAGAAAAGACATTGATCATATCCAAGCATTGACCGTAAACAAACACTTCATTTAATTGTGCCCAAAACACAAAAAGAGAATGAGACCTTGACACTATACAAATGTTTCTCTTACAAAACTTGACCTTATCCAATCATCACTATATGATATGTCCTTATTGTATTCAACCAAATTAAACAATTTCAATTCCATTGTTCCATTCCAACTTACTATGCAATGTTCAACCCTCACCAATATTTGGGGAGATTTTGAGCTTCTTTGATTAAATCCTACATTTCTCATATTTGGCAAATTTTGTAATGCAAGCACAGGATATTGCATGTTTACTTATACTATAATTAGAACTTTCCCAAAATTTTAACCGGTTTTTATCTGCATAATTCAAGTTTCAACATGTTTATTTTTTCACATTTCATTTGCCTGACTTTAAATTGTGGAATTTGGAACAAGGATCATTTTACAACAGTAAAATTGGTGAACATTTCCAACATACTTGTAATCATCATTTTACGTACACTCTTTATTAGCCACTTTTGCTTTCAACGTTTTAGAGTGTCCATTGGCAAGACTTGTAATCACTTGCATAACCGTGGCTCTTTGCCCTCTATGTAGCACGTAATTAGATGTCCCCATTCCAATGGGTTTGCATAATGTTTAAGAAGACATTGATTTTGGCACAAAACTCTCCTTGTAGGAGAAACTAGGCACATTCCGACCAATTTGGAGGTGATGCCAATCTAGAATATGCATGTTTCACATGCATTCTAGTAACAACTATTGAGTTGGGAAAGGGAGCCCCCACCAATGACCCAGTTTGAATTGGGGGACCTACTTTCTAGTACTCCTACCAAATGAGAGGCCACGTTTTCAAGTGGTGGAACCAAAGGAAGCATAATATTTTGAACGTTGCCCAGTTTCTAACAAAATTCAACATTTTCAGTGGGCGGCTCTTTAGTTGCCTTGAAGTCTGAGACTAAAGTAACTATTGCAGAAAGGAAAAAGAAAAAGAAAATAAACTCACACACTACACTAAATATTATATTCAGGTTGCTCCCACTAATTTCTTGACGTTCTATGCTATACAAGTACGTATTAGAATTACAATAATTTTCATTAATAATTAATGCAACAATTTTTTTTAAGGGCTTGGCAACAACAATGAAGTTGCAAAAAAACAAACTAGCAACGTTTAGGTCGTAAACCGTTTGAAATCCAAATATTTAAAGAGTTACATGTCCCTCCAAGTGGTTAATTGTTGAGTCATAAGATAACTTTCCAAGGTAAAGCAACCTAATTGTTAAGGCAACCTGAATGCACTATTAGGGGGTTTCAAATATGCCGTTTATCACCAATTTCATTCACATGAATGAAATTGGTGAACAACTTAGTGAAGTCACCATTCATGTCCTCTCGTTCACCCATTCAAATATCCATATTTTAGTGAACTACAAACCACCCCTTCAACTTTGCCCATAATCACCAATCTCGTAAGCTAATCTGGATCCCTTGAGCTCCACCATCACCACTTCTAATCCAAGTCCCCTCAGCGTGAACCTTTGAGTGCTTGTAACCTAGCACCGTGGAGCGAGATTGGGAGCAAGAGCAAGAGGTTGGCAACAAGAGCAAGAGGTTGGAAGCGAGAGAGAGCTAGAGGCGGGGAGTGACAAGGACAAGTGAAGGAGCGGCGACAGGAACATGAGCAAGAGGGACAGGCTTCACGCCTTCACGTCATTCACGCGTGAACCACCCATGAGGACCTCTTGGAGGTCCTCATGGGTGGTTTACTTTGGTGACTTCATGTTCACTTGTGAACGACCACTCGTTCACCATTTTTTTGAGATATTTGAACCCTTATTTAACCCCTAAAGGACCATTGTCCCTTTGGGGGACACGTTGGACTTTGGGCATGTACCTATGGTTAAACTACTTTGTATGATTTTCTGAAACTTTTATTGAAGATGGGAAATAGAAAGATCTACATGGGCATCTAATTTCTTCTTCATTCCGGCGTTTGACAAAGAAGTTATGCATGAATTTCAGAAAAATTGGGGAAGACTACCTGTCCGGGCAGCCCAAAAACTTCTTCAAAAATTACTTTTAAAAAAAAACTCAAATTTGAAATTGGTTCTTTAAATTTTTTTTAGTCATGAGAAGCTTTGAATCATTCAATCCCAATCAATGACATGAAAGTTATGAGGGGTTTTGTTTGTGGGTAGTTATGGAATCTCTACTCTAAAATAAACTTTAAAGTCCTTTATTTTACTCAATTTTCAATATTTTGGAAAAGAAACTAAATTGAAGGAACTAGATTGTTTATCACAAGATTATCACCGTTGGGATTTGCATTTTTCATTTCCACAATTTGATTCTTGAAAATTTTGTGTTTTGACTCATTCTCTACTTCTTTTACTTACTGATTTTTCCCATGTGTTGTATAGTTCCAATTGATTTGAAAATTCTCCCACACATACCTAACTTGATTTCCTACATGGAAAAAAAAAAGCGCAACTTTGGGTAGAGTAACTTTTTTGTTATAAGAGTGGTCAAAGGCATCTGAAATTTTTGGGTAGCATGGAAAAAAAAATTCTTTTTCACTTTAGAATGTAAATATCTCACTCCTCTCCAATTGGAATGAGCTGTTTTTTTTCCCACAAATATCTCTCCTAGTCTGGGGCAAGATCCTACGGCTGGATTTTCCAAAAACAAAACATAAAATCCATTTTTTCTAAACCTCCTAAAAATGACAATTTTTAGTGATTTTCACATAAAAAAGGGCTTGGTCCTTCAAGGGTTAATGAACAATTTGTCAATGGTGAAAAAGCTGAGATTTTCCACCTTGACCCCCACAAAATGGGTTGCCATCTAAACCCAGCCGCGTTTTGGAGGAGGGCATCTGCCTACTAAAAATATAATGCTGAGGGCAAGTGAATCCCACACTATTTCTGTCTGTAAGTTAACTTACCACAAATATGCCCCCAACCTCCCACCCCTACCCCAAATGAGCAATTATTCAAACTGCCTGGAAATGACTCGTATTTCTGCTCATAACTTACAGTGTTTGTGGGCCAAGGTGGAAATTCTCAACTTTTCCACTAGTTAGAAACAGGGTCTTTTTTTGTTTTGAACCGGCAGCTTCTCAGGCCATTTGGCTAATTTTAGTGGTGCAGATATGGCCACACAAGATTTTTTTTAAGTGCAAAATTATGCTGCAAGTGTTTACATTTTGAGCTTGTTGATCGTGACCATTTTTTTTTTACATCAAAAATTGGTGTTGCAAGAATGAATTTTTTGAAAATATGGGCTACAAAACCTAAAAATTTATAACAAAAGTGACATTATCTCAAAAAAACTTAAGGGCAACTTGATTTCAAATAATATGATTCCATAAGGTGTGGAGATCACTTTTTTTCTACCTAAGTTCATGATTGGTTGGCTACAAACAACAACATATTATTTTTCTAATGCGTAGCAGGCATCTAGATTTGGAAGGTTGAACAACATCTGGCACCAAGACACTATTTTTATCTTCATTTCTTTGTATACTTGAAGCTTGAATTTTTTTTTTTTGTAGCTTTCTAGCTTTTTAAAGCCTAGAAAGAAATCGTGGTCAGAAAATGTAAGAGTTTAGATATTTATCATCAGGAGTTTGGATTTGGGAAATTGAATTCCCTTTTGGATATAGAGATCCTGCATTGATGTACGTAGTGCAAGACACTGTAAACCAACAAAATTTTGGCCAAAATTTTCAAATAATTGTTAACTTTGAATGCTAATAACTTTTTTTGGGCAAACAATAACTTTAATGTGTTTTTGTAACTTTTATCCTAAGACCTTCTTGCTTAGAACTACAAAGAATTTCAACTTCTTGAGGGGTGCCATGAACATCTCATATGGTTGTTAGGTCTTTGTTGCTTTATGCTATCTTGCACCGTAGAACCTCAAAAGAGAACAAAATTGTCCTACTCCAAATTGGGGGTAAATTATTACTTTATCCTTTAGTTATATTGTACAAAAAGTTGAGATTTTCCACCTTATCCCCACAAACACGCATGTGTAATAGGGTTGGGATTAAATTGCATGCCATTTTGTGGGGCCAATGTGGGCAATCTCACTTTTTTTTTTTTCTAAACAAGGATAAAAGTAATAATATTACTCTTTTTTTGGGGTTTGTTGAGTTTGTACTCCTCTAGAACTTCTCAACAAAATCAAAATCTCGATATCCTTATGTGAATTCAAAATACTCCAAATTCAATCTACTGATGGTAAATATCTAAACTCTTGCAATTTAACGGCATCTAAGAGCATCTCCAACATTGGGCACCAAGGTTTGACACACTCCATATTTGAATGATAAGTGCTCCAAGCTAGGAATTTTTTTCTTGGCAACATTTTGCGTAAATCTAACCTCAAACTATCATTGGCTCCCATTGCACTAAAAAAACAAGTGAAAAAGTGCATAAAATTGTCAAATTCCTCTCAAAGCAAACACCAAGTTTGTCCAAGTTTAGATGAAAATAATTAATATTAGTAAAATTAATGGATGAACATGTACACATTGTAGATTCTATTTGATTCTATCCAAACTTTCCTTACCGTACATTCTTAGGTGTGGGTCGCTCTCCCTTGATCAAAACAAAAGAAAAATTCCATTCTAGGCTTCTCAAAATACCCTCATGACACACCATCCTAGTGTGTCAAACAATGGCCCTTCAAAACACCATTCATCTTAAGTTTAGTGAGCTTCATTCTATAATAGGGGTTTCATATATCTCAAAAAAACAGTGAACAAATGGTTGTGAACAAGTTTTTGTTCATGGTGAACGTGAAGCCACAAACGTGAACGAGCCATGAGGACTTCCAAGAGGTCCTCATGGCTTGTTCATGCGTGAATGACATGAAGCATCTCCCTCCTTGCCTCTCTCGCTAGCTCTGATTGTGTTCCTGTCGCACCCGTGCTCGTGCCCGCGCCGCGCCTGTTTGTGTTGTTGCCAACCTCTCGGCTCTCTCTCCGGACCTCTGGCTCTCGCTCTGGGCCTTTAGACAATTTGGATGCAGAGTTGATTGCCAGGTCAAGGTCATTCAAGGAATCATGATGCACAAGAAGCGACAATGGTGGAGCTAAAGAGATCTTGATTAGAAGCGGACAATTGTGGAGATGAAGGGTTCCAGATTAGAAGCAATGATGGTGGAGTTCAAGGGATTTGTACAAAATTAGTGATTGTGGGCAAAGTTGAAAGGGTGGTGAGTAGTTCACTACAATTTGGATATTTGAATGGATGATCGCGAGGACATGAACGGTGGCTTGACTAACTTGTTCACCAATTTCATTCACGTGAATGAAATTGCCACTGAACGACATATCTGAAACCCTTAATCCCCATAGAGAATGGTCAAATGACTATCTATGGGGCATGCTTGGTGAACAAGGATGGGAAATAAGGATTTTTAACCCTTGAGCGCCCCAACGCTCCAAAATGGGGCGCTCAGTTTTCAAAAAAGTTCAAGTTTGACTCTTATTCTCTTCTTAATGGTAAAGTTACAGGACTTGTACTTTTTCATGTACCTTTAGTCATGTGTCTACTACCACTCAAAAAAAATTCAAGCTATTTGACTCTACTTAGGTAAAACTTTTATTGGACTAAGTACACAAGGGTATGGATTTGAGTGAAATTGGCCTGGGCGGTCAAGGGTTAAGGCTCTTCAAAATAGATATAATCTCTTGACGCGTCAAATTTGGCGAGGAAGGCTGGAGATGCTCTAACCCCTACTCATGAGTACAATATATTGAATATTGCATTTAAGTTGCCTTGACAATTAGGTTGCCTTACCCTGGTGAGTTACCTCATGACTCATCACTTGGTCACTTGGAAGCCTATGCAACTCACTAAATATTTAGATTTCACATGGTTTATGACTTGAAAGTCACTAGTTTATCTTTTTTCAGCTTCATTGTTGTTAATAGGCCCTCTAAAAATGGTTTGCTGCAGCAATTTTTGATGACAAATACTATAGCAGCGGCAAATATTTAAATAGTGTGAAATGTCAAGAAATTAGTGTGGGGCAACCTAAACGCAACCTAAACGCAATATTCAGTGGGGGATTGATATGTCTACCACACCCTTTCAGCTATTCTACCACACTCCCAGGGTAAATTTTAGATTTCTACCATCAAATAGTTGAATTTGAGAATTTGGAATTTAGATTTGGACTTAAAGACCTTGATTTTGTCTAGGCCCATATAAAAAAGTTGTAATGGAACAACACCCCAATGAAAAAGCTTAACTTGGGGGAAAAGTATTACTTTTACTTTTGTTTATAAAAAAAGATAAGCTTTTTCATTTGGTGTTGTTCAATTTCAACCTTTTTATGAGTCTTGACAAAATCATGGTCTTTAAGCCCAAATCTGAATTCCAAATTTTCAAATTCAACTATTCGATGATAGAAATCTAAAGTTTACCCTGGAGGTGTGGTAGACTAGCTGAAAGGGTGTGGTACACATATCAATCCCCTATTCAGTGTAGTACACTGAAGTTGACTTGAACCCCTGGAAATAAATAGAAAACTTGCGGCTACAGTAAGAAAATGACACGTGGTTACTACATTTAAGCTCATGCTGAAGGAAATTCTCTGTTGGCGGTTGGGGCGTGGCCTGGCTGGACTCTGGACTGGAGGCTCTGCAGGTCACAAGGACCGCGCGTGCCTTGAATGATTATCGCTGTAAAATTAGCCCTGCCATAGCGTATTTTTGTCATTTAGCTTTATTAAATTTTTCTAGTTTGTTTGCTTTTTTTGATTTGGGCTTTTTGCGAGGTCTCCTTAGGGAAATTTATACTAAACATTACATTTAGGTTGCATGAACACCTAGGTTACCTTACTTTAGAAAGTTACCACATGACTCATTGTTTGGTCACTTGGAAGCACATGTAATCTAATAGATTCTAGAATTTCATATAACTTACAATTTGGATGTTGTTCGTTTGTTTTTTAGCAACTTGGTTGTTGTTGCGAGGCCCTTTAAAATTTGTATGTTGTAAAAATTACTAGTGAAAATTACTATAGTATTCACAAATGTTTATATAATGTGAAATGTTGAAAAATTAGTGTGGGCAATCTAAACACAATATTTAGTGTAATTTTCACTATTTAGTTTTAGGGAATTGCTAAAGCTACACCCAAAGTTGCTATCATAAACTTCCACCAAAATGGAAGAGGAGTTCACTTGTAGTGCACAAGATATGAGATCACCTCCCAAGGTGACCCAAAATCTTGTCCATTGGACAAAACACTCCTTCTCACTTCATGTGAGGTAAAGAGAAAATCATGTCAAGTGGGAACAAAACTATAATTCCACTAGATATTGAGTTCCTAATGTGAAATCTTCCACTAAACAAACAAAATCAACATTGACATGACAATTTCCCACCTGATGAAAGTGGACAAAACACTAGACAAAACATATTGTCCACTAAGACGTCCCCTTCAGGTCTAAACCGGCCCTTAGATAGAAGGGATTGGCCAAACGGTTTCACATCTTGAGACTTCACTTGCTCATAGTCACTCGACAAAGTAGACCAGGTGCTCAGTGCCGCACCTTGCTGTTGCCTAGAAGAGGTTGAATGAACTACACTCATCCGTGTGGATCCTTGGTCACCATTAGCCTACTCCCCATGCCTTTGCAATCAATCAATATTAGTAGGGTAGTCACGGCATTCTTCACTATTTCTTAATCTTCAAAGAATGGGAACATAACAATAGTGGTAGTCACGGTTGGTGTGAAATTGAGATTTCCATGAAGATTGAGAAATGGCTAAGCGATTGTAGGAGCCAATGGAAGCACTTTTTCATGGAAAGAGGTGTGACAACCCTTTTGGGGTGATGGAGGAAGAAGAATGAAAGAATGAAGAATGTTTTACTTAGAGGAAGGCAACACGGCCACTGATTGGAGGAGCAGAAAAAGCAAGGGTCAAAAGTAGTTCACAAGCAAGTAAATGGTAAGAGTTCTCACAAAAATAAATTCTCAGGCCATTTCTCCATGTTTGGGAGACAAGAATTTTTTTTCTCAATCTTCATAGAACTGGCCTTGCGCCAGTCGCGGACAGCTCGGCACGTAGGTTTTCCGTGAAGATTGAGAAAACAGAAACTCAACCGTGACTACCACTAATGTCTTCTTGGTTTATAGAGACCTCATCCTTTGAAGATTGAGAATTTTCTTTCTTCACCTCTAGAGGAAAAGATTGGTTGAGAAGTTTTTTTCTTCAAACACCATATTAGTTAAATTGGGAAAAACAATACATTTTGGGAGTTCTGAAGATTAAGGTGATCACCTTAATCCAAGCTCCAACGTTTTTTTTGGGTACACGTGCCTTCACCTGAGAGTATGGTTGTTACATTGGACCAATTCTAACCCGCCCATCCATCCAACGCAAATATAAATGGTCACGGCACGGACATATATACCTATTTTTCTTGTATTTTATTTTAGTATGGGTTTAGACACAACCTTGCACTTATGCCAGAACATCCACTTTTTGATTTTAGATTGGACAACCACCCTAGTTGGACCCGTCCATCCGTCCACTTGTCTTGTTTGACAGCAAAATCTTGCCCGATGTAACAACTGTGGCTGAGAGGACAAATTTGGGAGGGAAAAAATCTTAGTGGCTCAGATTGAATTTGATATCTTCAAATCTGATTTAAGGTAACCTTTTGGGTTTAAGGTGGAGTACAAAATGGGACCCCTATTTTTCCCAATTTAACTAATATGAAGTTTTCATTTTAAAAAAAGAAGAATGAGCATGAAGAAATTTTTATCAATGCATGTCTCTTTTTCATCTTGCTCTTCTTGTTGTCACCCTTGTAGTTAGAGACCTTAGTTGAGTGTGTAAATGCAACTTGCTTTCTTACCACATCACCATTTTTCAAGATAAAACTCATCATCCAATTTTCATTGCCACAAAAGCAGAGTCACACCTACTTCCATGAAGAAGTGCTCCCATTGACTTCTATTTCCACTCCACAACTAATACAATATTCATTAAATTAGGAAAACGTGACATTTTGAGACTTTTAAATTTTATGTGTTTTGATGAGTATTCAATAAATACTCTTCAAAAAACACAAAAAAGACCAAAATGTCACTTTTTCTCAATTCAATAAATATTGAGTTAACTTCTCATTCTCCATGAAAATTTTATTCTTGGAGAAGGTGTGACCTCCCTTTGTGTCACTGTTCTGTAGCTCTACGGTCTTGGCATAGGTTTCCTGGAGTCCAGCGGTTCACTACCTGCTGTTAAAGCAGGAATCATTTTTACCCCCAGTGTCAAAGAGTGACCCTTTGGTATAACTGAATGTCTTCATTTTCAGCGTTATTTTGATTCGAGAAAACACTCGAGGATGGAGAAAACACTCGAGGATGGAGAAAACACTCGAGGATGGAGAAAACACTCGAGGATGGAGAAAACACTCGAGGATGGAGAAAACACTTGGGGATGGTGAAGACACCAGATCCAAAAAGGTTTAGATGCTGCGCCTCGAATGGGAGTTTCACTTTCAAGATGTGCCCCGCGCCAGAGTTGTATGTTGATGCTGTTGGAAATGCATATTACTATGAATCTCTCCCTCATGACTCAATCCTTGACGGCATCTTTGAAGTTCATACTGCTGTAAGGGCGTTCTTCCATGCTGCCTTGGTGACAACAGTAGTTCGCTTTATCAGTGTTCATGGAAGGAGTTTTGGCGTCAAGTATGTTTGGTGACCTTTGGGTCATTTTTGAGTTTTAGTTTGCTTCTTTCTTGCTTCCACCGATCATTGGTGAGGGCTATTTGCAGCACATTTTTCTTATGTGGAAGTGTCAAACGCAATAATTAGTGGTTTTCACTCAGGGAACTTCCACCTACAATTAGCCTTGTTTTTGCAAAACCACCCCCCATCCCCTCACATGGAAAGACGTCCTAACTGTTGTACAACTTGGTGGAGTTGTACCCACAAAAAAGGAAGCCGATTAATTTTTGCTTAGAGGAATCAAGCTTCACAGTTCAATATAAAAATGTCCCAACAAAAACTCTTTGTTCAGGATCAAACAATAATTACCTTCTCTTCAAGAGATTGTACAACTTGTGGAGTTTGCTGAGTGGATTGTTGGTGCTATATCAGCAAATTTTGTGGACGAGCTATTTTTTGCTGTACAAGACTCACTCAGTTGCTTCTGAAAGTGTTGTTGCGTTGGAGCACCTGCAACAAGCAAATAACCTCTACTATCAAAATGAAATCCTATTGTTTTGAAGGCTTCAAAAACTTCCTACTTATGCTACATAAACAGTTGTAGATGGACGGCGCTATTTTGTGAGCGTAAAATGTTGGGCCCGTGAGCCAAGATTATGTGAGCAGGAACCAATTTTGAACTAAAAAACAATGGAGAAAATAAAAAAACATTGCAAGTTATTCAAGAAATAAAAGTTTAAAATGCTTGATTAGAGGACCCATATGTACACAATTATTAATGAAATTTAATATTTTAACAAAAAATCTAGGCACATGACTCACTGCTCACAGATCTCCGCTCATGGTTTAGCATTCCCATGTTATCACATAAACCAGATTATCCCTCAGTCGTCAAAAAGACCGAGAAGTCTCCATATTATGTCAAATTTACAATCCCCACCTTGCACGTGACCGCTTCTACATTTTTGTCCAACGTTTCACTTGATCTTAAAGATTGAGGACAAAGCAACAATTAAAAACTACACTATTTATATGACTCCACGAAAATGGATAATTCAATGAAAGGACATTAGTATTTCATGTTTGGAGAATACATGATTGGACGAAATTTAAGATAATCAAAGAATTCACATGGTTCTAGTGGTTTTAGATTAAGGAAATAATATTAAGGATTCATATGAAGCCAAGCCTTGTATTAGAAATACCTGACGTATTAAAGCAAATAAAACCTATGTCATAGACGTTATTTTTAAAGAAATTTTCAAATAAAAGTTGTAAAGAGATGTTTGAGAGGGTAACTTCAGCCTCTCGGAGTTCAGGGCCGCTAATCACAAAATGAAGTTTTTTTTGCTGAAACTACAGTAGTAGACAATGAGAACAAAGAACACCGTATTAGGTAAATTGGGAAAAAAGGTGTCCCAATTTGTACTTCACCTACATCTGAGAACGTCACCCAAAACCAGATTTGAAGGTATCAAGTTCAATCTGAGCCATTAAGATTTTTTCCCTTGCAAATTCCTCCTCTCACGTGAGGGCACGTGTACAAAAAAAAAACGCTGAACTCAATTGTACATGATCATGTACAACCTGCAAAAGTCCCAAAATGTACCCTTTTTCCCAATTTACCTAATATGGTGTTAAAGTCGATCTTTAAAGATGATTATAAATTGGTTCAATCGATTAAAAAGGATAACAAAGAGCGTCAATGTCAAAATACTTGGGTATACAAATTTGCAAAAACCCTTCGGCGAGCTAAGTGTTGCGTCTAGTTCATACTTAAAGTGTCTTAATTAGCTAATTGTCCAGGGTTTAAGGTTTAAGGTTACTATCAGTTTCGATGTAGCTATAGTGTAAGACATAGAAAATCAACAAACTTTTGACCACAAAAATTCAAATGGTGGTCAAATTTAAATGTTGTTAGCTTTTTTTTGTCAAACGATAATTTCAATCTATTTTTATTACTTTTTTGAATATCTCTTTGCTTAAAGTTACAAATCATGCCCAAGAATACAAGGGAGAATTTATGGTAACAAATTTGGTGTGCCATTATCATGGATTTTCAAAGCTTGATTTGCCATCTCTTTTGTCGGCTAGTGTGCTTTCAATGTGCTTTATTTTGATTGTCCAATTTTCAAATCCATGTATTGTTGTACTTATTTAAAAAGTTTTTATATGCGCTTCCAATGATAGTAATCACAAGTTTTAATTTTACATCAAGCAAAAAATATTTGGAGAGTCTTTTAAAGTGCTAGATTGTTGATGCCCTAAAGCCTTAGAAGCTTATAACCTTCAAACGCATCCAAAAAGCTTAAGCTCAAAACCTTTAGTAACATTACATTGTTGCAAAAGCTTTTAGCCATTGCTCACACTAGTAGAAAATTCAGCACAAAATCAACAGAATTTCAACCAAAAACTGTTGATTTTTTTTGTGAATTTGGTCAAGTTGATTTGGGTACTTTTCTGTTGATTTTCTGTTGATTACTTATAGTTTTCTGTTAATTTGTTGTTGATTTCTACTACGTATTTTATGTTGTTCAATTCTATTTCTTTTCATTTTTAAAATTTTTTTTCATAGAATTTGTTATTATTTTACAAAAATGTGAACTTTTTAGGGGGATGGGCAGCTGCCCGAACTTTTTGGGCAGCTGCCTGAACTCCCGGGCAACTGCCGACAACAGGGTTTGAACCCTTCACCTTTCCTCTCACACTCCACAACCTTAGCACATTCTCAAAACCACTAGAGAATGTGCAAATGCACATGCGCACATTAGTATCTTAATTCTATTTGTACATTAAATGTTCATGTCTTTAGTAATCCAGTAGACTTTGGAGGCTATTTCCGCCCATTAAAGGATTTTTTTTCAAAAAACTTAGAACTAAGAATAGTTAGTAAATATGTTTTTCTTTCACCTCCAACAATTTTTTTTGGATTTCCATCTTTTTATCAAAAGTTATGAGCTAAAATCAAAGAAGGTGTTTAGAAATTTTAAATAAATTGTTTATTTCCATCCTTTTGATTTTGTTTATAAATTTTTTTTTGAATTCACAAATCTCATAAGGATTGTTGCAAGCAAAGGTTGGATTCATTAATAAATATTATTTAGTGTTAGTTTTTTTGTAAAAAGAACCTTATTTTGTTAAAATAGCCTCCATAGTTTGATAGCTTCAAATAACATGAAGTCGTGAAAAGTTACAAATTTAAATCCTTGCAATTATAAAATCAAAATTCTATTGACTTTTGAATAGTTTTGGATATTTTGTAAGGCCATTAATATGTGAACCACACCCTTTGAACTACTGTACCACACCCTTGGGGTAAATTTTAGATTTCTACCATCAAAAATTTGAGTTTGAGAATTTTGAATTCAAACTTGGACTTAGAGACCATGGTATTGTCTAGGACCATAAAAAAAGTTGCAATTCAACAACACCCAATGAAATAGCTTATCTTTTTTTACAAACAAAAGTAAAATTAACAATTTTCTCCCTAACTAAACTTTTTCATTGGGGTTGTTGAATTGCAACTTTTTTTATGGTTCTAGACAATATCATGGTCTCTAAGTCCAAATCTGAATTCAAAATTTTCAAATTCAGCTTTTTGATGGTAGAAATCTAAAATTTACCTCATGGTGTGGTATAGTAATTGGAAGGGTGTGGTACACATATCAATTCCCATCTTTTAAAGCTTATAAAAATATTTTATAAGATTGTTTTTTTTTAATTCATTTGGTTAGTAATAGAAGGAAAATTACTAAAAATACCCTTTAAGTCTTTCAAAATATCAAGTTTACGCCAAAAATATGTGAAACATAAAAAGTAGTCCTTATTTTTTGTAGGAATATCAATTATACTCCTATTATTTTGGAAAATTAATAAAAAAACTCTTCTATTTTGAAAAGTTAAATATATCCTTGTGTTATTTGAAATATAAAAATCACCTTTGGTTTCTTGTAAGAATTTGCATTAAACTATACACTTGGTTATCATGTAACACAAAGATATTTTTGGTACTTTTAATCCTTAAGGGACATTTATGATTTCTTCAAAGAATTGAAGAGCATCATTTACATTTGTTTGTAAAGAAATTTTGGTATTTAAAACAACAAAATGTTGTAATTTTTATATAAAATTTTGTTGAATTAGTGAAGTTGTGTCCAAAAGTATGTAGATCAACAAAAAATTGTTGAGTTTTTTGTTATTATGGTCATGTTTTTACTTGACTTTAAAGGCTGCTAAGTTTAAATCTTACCAAATTGTGAAAAGTAAAGAAAATAAAACCAGTCAATGTACACTCAAACTTCTAAAAGATTCTTTTTTTTAGAAAACTTCTTTTATTTTTTAAAACTTCAAAAAAATTTAATGAGGTTCAAAAAGATTTTAGAAAGATTTCAAAAACAAACCTAAACTATTGTGATAGTTTTTTTGAAAGTATTTTGATGACTTACAAAAAGATTCCTAAAGGACTCTAATTTAGTCTAAGAGATTCTATTTCTATAAGTATTTTGAAGTACTTTAACAAATTCCATAAAGATTTTAAAAAGATTCTCAAAGATTCCAAAAAGGTTCTTGAAAATTCTTAGAGATTTTCAAAGATTTTTTGAATTTCAAAAAAGATTCTTAAAAGATTCCCAAAGATTCTCAAAAGATTCTCAAAAGATTCCCAAAGATTCTCAAAGATTCTCAATTGTTCTCAAACATTCTCAAAGATTCCAAAAAAACTTGAAAAGATTCCAAAAGATTCCCAAAGATTCCAAAAGATTCTCAAAGATTCCAAAAAGATTCTCAAAGATTCTCAAAGATTCTTGAAGATTCTCAAAGATTCTCAATTGTTCTCAAACATTCTCAAAGATTCTAAAAAAACTTGAAAAGATTCCCAAAGATTCCAAAAAATTCTCAAAGATTCCTAAAAGATTCTCAAAGATTTTCTAAGATTTCAAAAAAACTTGAAAAGATTCCAAAAGATTTCCAAAGATTCATGAAGATTCCTAAAAGATTCTCAAAGATTCTAAAACCTCAAAAAGATTCTTAAATATTCTTAAAAATCATGAAAAGATTATCAATGATTCCCAAAAGATTCTTGAAGATTCTTAAAGATTCACAAAATATTCCCAAAAGATCTTTAAAAGATTCCAAAATTTCTGTTGATTTAGATAATGGTATCCAAATCAACAGAACGTATTTAGTTTTTTACAAAATTCTGTTAAATTTGTCAATTAGCGTGGGCAAGTGCCCAAATCAACAAGAAATTGTTGATTTTCTGTTGTTTTGGAAGGAGTTTCTACTAGTGTCATACCCTAAGTGGTTCCTTGTCGTCTTCCTTGATTTTGCTAATGTAGGCCAATATGCCCATTCTAGATTATTGAGTCTAATGCCATGTGTATGTACACATAGTGTACATTTTAGATCTCAAATCTAGGCAAACTGTACATAGCTTATCTTCTGTAGCAAAGAAGATAAGCTATGTATGGAGAATGTAGATTTGAGATCCAAAATGTACAATCTCTATACATATGTGCTATATTATATTCAATGATCCAGAATGGGTAAATCTACCTTTATGCCAATTGCAGAAGCCCTCACTCCTCATCATATATGTTTGATCCCTAAGCCATTATTCCTACTGACTAAATCAAAAACTCAATGTATCAGAGCTGGCTACAATTTGCGTGGAAGAAAAATGATCTCCAAATTGCTTCATTTTGTAAGATTATTTCAAGTTCAATTTGTTGTTGAGATTTGCGTTCTTTTTATACATGCCTTGATGTTTTCTTCACTGCTTATAATGTTGTAGTCTCTTTTTCCTCTCTTTTGCCTACTTCTTTACCTATTCTCTCGTCTTCTAGTGTTACTATACATTCAATTCTCTTCATAGTAACTGAATGTTCTTGTTTCTTTCTAACATCTGCTTGTATTCTATCAATTCCTTGGATAGCTAGTTGTTAGTCTTCTTCATCGTTCAATGCCTTGATGTTTTCTTCATTGTTTATAATGTTGTAGTCTCTTTTTCCTCCCTTTTGCCTACTTCTTCACCCATTCTCTTGTCTTCTTGTGTTGTTAAGGTACTTTGCTCATAAACCATCTAGGCATTAAAACTGCGCCTACCTTCTCAAATGTGCCTTTGTTGTACATGTTTTTTTCATAGGTTTTCAAAATGTACAATTGGTGTACATTTGAGGAGGTGGGCAGTTTTAGAGACCTATGACTTTTTCACTTTAAAATTTCATTACTAATTCCACAAAGTTCCAAAAAATATGAAATAACTTGGGTTAGATGACAATTCCTCTTGTCTTTCAAGTGAAATTTACTGAAAAATAGTTTAAGAAGTTTCATCTCCCCAAAATTCAATTTCAGCCCTTAGATGGACAGTTTATGAGCACACTACCTTATACATTCAATTCTTCAAGTTATCGATTGTTCTTGTCTCTCTTACATTTGCTTGTATTCTGTCATTTCCTAGGATAGCTATTTGTTAGTCTTCGTCATTGCTTCTAAGCTAACAGTCGCTTTCTCTTACATTGATTCGTATGCTCTCATCTTTTTGCTTACGTACAACTGTAGTATGATTCATCTTTTCTTTTCCATTGTATACAAATTGCAGAGCGGGAAACGACATAGCAGAAAAGAACATCGTGTCTTCAAAGTAAGCTTATCTGTGGTTAAAAACATCAAGAAACCATTTTTCCTTGTGACAAAATCCTAAACTCCGAGTACTCCATCGCTTCTCAAGAATTATGTAACTGTAGATGATCATGTTGCTTGGTAAGAGAGTTAGGATCTTTGTTGACAGCCACGTTGAAGTATCTGTTGAGTTTCTTTTTTATAATGAGTTGATCTCTCTAATCTACTTGACCTTGTTGCTCAAAAATATACTTGATGTGTTATTCATTAATTTGGAAAAACAATGGGTATCATTTTGTACCTCACCTTAATCCAAAATAGCCATCTTAATTTATATCAATTTACCACATGGAACCATATTCATTAAATTCAGGAGGTCATCTTAAACCTAGTTAATGAACTTCTGTCTCAAATTTCAAAAGTTAATGAACTTTTGGTCCAAAAAGAGCATATTTTTGGAAAATATATATCACATTTCATTGGAAAATAAGCGACGGATTCCCAATTCAATGAATATGGTGTTCTCTGGAAAAAAAAGTCAAAAATCCCTCTTTGTACTCTTTTTCCCAAATTAACGAACAGCCGCAAAATTTTGCAGTTGAGGTTGAGTAATAATGATCCAGCTTCGGATGAGATTGCTGCTGATCGTGTACTTGTGCTTTCTGCAGTTCCTGCTCTGCGTTCCAATAGTTTTATCATTAATTGCTGTAGGAATTGTCACTTGTACGTGTATGCAGAAAGTCGATTTTTGACAATAGTGCTACGAGGCCAGCAGCTACTATAGTTTTAACATCGACGGAGACATGCAAAGCATAAGTTTACTGCCAAACACGATGAGTCAAAGCCACAACTGATGAATTCCTTCAATATCATATAAGTAACACAAAAATCCAATTGTAAGTGCGCTCAAAATTTCGTGCAATATAAGCCACTTCCAAAATATCAAAATCATGTAACGTTATGTTGATTGCGATCTCCACACATTAGATTTCATACATGCAGGCTCTGATTTTATTCAATGCTATCAAGAAACATAGTTGTTTGTTTTCAAGTTACAGTATTAAACGAAGGACCTTACTCTGGATATTTACATGAACACATTGTACTCTTGATGTTTGCAAGAGTTAGAAGTGTAGGCTCTGGTAAGAGCTCTTGCAAACAACTCCAAAAGGGCGCAATTAAAGGATGACGCTCTAATTTGAAACATGCACTAAAATGGAGCACCTTCTCAAATGTACTCTATTTGTACATGTTGCTTTTCATAACCTTTCAATAATATACAGAGCATGTACATTTGAGGAGGTGCTCCATTTTAGAGCCCTATACCCTTTTCTCTTCAAAATTTCATAACTAATTCCACAAAGTTCCAAAAACTATGAAACAACTTGGGTTAGATGCCAATTCTTTTTGTTTTTCAAAGGAAGTTTACTGAAATTATTTCAAAAAGTTACACCTACCCAAAATTCAATTTCAGCCCTTAGATGCTCCACTTATGAGCCTCCTACCTTAAAGGTGGAATTGGCAAATTGGCCATCTAAGGAAACCACAACAACAACTGCAGTAAAGCTTCCCGGCCTCAGCAACGGTGTGGTCCACTCGGCTTATTGCCCCGCTCAAAGGAAAATGACAAAATTAGTCAAAATTGCAAGTTTTGTGGAACAAATGGCAAAACTACAGTTTTGTAGGACACTGAACAAAAAGCCATGAACCCGATATTCATTAATTTGGGAAAAATAGGTGTCCCACTTTGTATTCCACCTAAAACTCAAAAAATTACTTTAAACCAAATTCAATGGTATTAGATTCAGTTTGAGCTAGTAAGATTTTTTCCTCTCAAATTTCTCCTCTCAAATGAGGACACATTTAGGTTTTAGGAGACCACCTAAAACCTTCATATCAAAATTTTGAAAGTCCCAAAATGTACGATTTTTCCCAAATTAACGAATATCTGGTTCATGATTAGTGACAGTGAATCAAAAACTACATGATATTTCTTATCTACTGTGTGTCTCAAAATTTTGATATTTTTTTTCCATGTGACATTCAATTTTATCTCATTTTATCACAGCTAATAAAAGAATACCTGATTATTCTACCAAATTTCTCTGCAGAGACCATAAAAGTCTAAAGCGTGTTAAGGTTTTAAGGCGCATAGAAAGTGCAGAGCGAAGTGATTATTCCGTGCTTGATAATATAGTGGAACGCCCTGCAATGTCTGGATTAGGGCCTGGAATCGAAATTGACCATGCTTATCAACGTTTTCCAACTTCGAAAACTCAAATCCCTGTATTTTCAGTGCTTATTGCAAAAAACTTGTTGGAGCTTTATTTCATTCAGTTTCTGTTGGTTTTCAGAACACTTCCATGCATGGTTCCGTCATTCATTTGTGGTTTTTCTCACTTTTCCGATTCCGGACCACCATGGAAGTCAACCCTGGCAACAAAGCAAGAGCTGCTGCGGCAGCACATGGAAGAGAAACATCAGGGGTAGTCATGGTTGAGTTTTTGCATTGTTAATTTTTACAAAAATGTGGGTGGTGCAAGCGCAATTCCGTGAAGACTGAGAAAAAATTTCTTATCCCCCAAGCATGAAGAATTTGGCTTGGCTCAAGTTTTTGCATGAGAACTTTCACCCGTGTGCATCCGCATGTAAGTCTGCTTTCACTTTCTCTCCTCGCGGTTGCTCCTCTCATCGTTGTTGCATGCTCTTTTAATGTGAATGCAATTTATTTTCTTACCTTAACCCTTTTTTTACGTAAAACATTCTCCGTTCTACATCACCCAAAAAGGGTGTCACACCTCCTTCCATGGAGAAGTGCTCCCATTGCTCCTACTTTCACCCAGCCATTTCTCAATCTTCACGAAAATCTCAATCTCACACCAACCGTGACTACCCTGGTGTCTTTTCCGAAGCTGATGATCAGCATTGCATCGGCAAGTGCAAGGTTGCCGAACTCGATTACCGTAGAAATGGCCATGAAGACAACCAAAATGATTCTCTTAACACGCAGACGAGACTACAAGCAATACTTCGGAAGCCAGGAAGTCGCCGAAGCCAGATGGTCATGGGACCCAGACAAAGCTGAAATTTCTTTTCTGCAAATCTTACAGCGAACGTGGAGTTTTCTTTGCGGAGATACAAATGGAGGAGATCAATGCATTAGCAAAATTTTGCGCCTTCTAGAGGGCCCTTAGACCCTAAATGTTTAGGGGTCATCGTGGAAACACGGGTGCAGTGTATTTTGCGCAAACAAAAAATGTCCTCCTGGACGTTAGGGGTTTAAAAATCGTGCCGCACTACATAATAGAGGTGAAAATAATAAATTATATATGTATATAAAATTTATTTAGTATTAAAACCGCCAGGGCACATGATCTAACTGCTTGCAAATGTCAAAAATGGCAGATTCTGATAGTTAAATATGGCAACTTTTTTCTCTATATGCACATCTCTCATGTGGAGTTAGGGGCCTTCTGGAGGGCTCAAAATTTTGCTAATGAATGGTGGTAAGCTTAACCTCTGAAGGGCCCTTGGGCTCTGGAGCTACAGTACCAAATATGGTCTCAACTAATATTCAGAAATTTGAATCAATTGGAAATTAAGTGTTACAATCATACATATTGAAGGGTTGTATGATGATGAGTACATAAAAAATTTGGAAAACCCTTAAGAGTAGCTCAAATATGTTTGTACATACAGCCACAAAGGGCTTTCAGGCCATTCAGGGGTTAAAGGGCTCATATTATTGTACATACTTCAATGTGGGGCCGGGTGGAAAAATACTATTTTTTTCACTAGCTAGAAAATGAGAGAGTTCAGATATTTACCATGTGGAGATTGAATTTGAGAATTTGGAATTCATATTTGGATTTAGAGACCTTGCTTTAATCTTACACCTTGGAGTAGGATACAATTGAAAAAAAAATAGGAGGCAAATTATTACTAAGGTAGGAGGCTCTAAAACCGTCCGGGCGGGCATTAAAACCATCCACTTTTTCAAATGTTTGCCCTTTGTACAATCATGTTGTTTTCTATAGGCTTCAGAAATGTACAAGTGGAGTACATTTGAGGAGGTGGACGGTTTTAGAGCCCTCTACACTTCAACTTCAAATTTTCATAATTATGTCCAAAAAGCTTCAAAACCATGAAACAACTTGGATTAGATGCCAATTCCTCTTGTCTTTCAAGGAAAATTTATTGAAAAATATTTCAAAAAGTATCCCCTCCCCAAAATCTAGTTTCAGCCCTTAGATGGACAATTTATGAGCCTCCTACCTTAAGCTTGGTTCATACTAGCAACCGGCCAAAAAAATCTTGAACGCGATTGGTTGAAATTTGGGTTTTGACCACTGCAGGGTTCAGACTGAGGGTTTGTCCGGTACTTTTAGGGCGGCTTCACACTATGGCCGAAGGTCAAGAGGCCGTTGGTTTGCACCAATCAAATTGCACAAAACTGAGAGTCCAACTGCTCAACCCTTCACACTAGAAGCCAAACTCCAAAGGCCGTCATCCCCCATTTGCCTACATGGCAGCACTTTATTATTCAAGGTTGATGGCCTCTCAAAGGGAAGTTTGAGTCCAGCAAAAATAGAGGCCCAAACTAAGGGCGAGAGGCCATCAGTTTCAACATTTATTGTTTATTTTCAGCAAATTTTCTTGGCTTCTCAGCAAAGTTTGGCCACTCAGTTTAAAGGCCTCTTGACTTGGCTGGTCACAGTGTGAAGCGGCCCTTACATGCACTTCCACCAACCAATATAAACATGTTCACAGTCAAAATAATGAAGTTTTGGGGTTTGCTCCAAAGGTGATACCAAACTTGTCCGATAGAGACACACTCTTAGATGACACGCCATTACACGGAAAAATTCTATCAGGCGAAACACCAGACAAGATGTCGATTTCCGTGTCTCGACCAGTCACTAGTCTGAACCGGGCCTTATTATTACCCTTGTTGGGAAAACAACTGAGCTTTTCCGCCCTCACTGACCCCGCATGGACGTAACTTGTATGCAGTAAACTGAACTGAGCCAGCTTAAAAGCTTAAAGTAGATGTGTGAATCGCGGTGGGGTCGAGAATGGATCCAAATCGGAGCATGCATTGGCCGCACCAACAGCGGGCTAACATTCATCTCCACACGTGCTCTGTGAAGCAGAGAAGCCCGCGTGACTCCTAACCGAGGTGGCGCGTTCTCACTCGTTCTCTGCATGCAACGCGCGGCCATGGCGCCATCTGTCACTCCATCTGACTTGGCACGCCACAGAGCTCTCCCCCAAATATCTCCATTGCAGGCGGAAAGACTAAAAGAGCTGTAAAAACTTCAGCCTTTCAGATCAAAAGAAATCCGTTGACGGATTGCAGAGTAAGGTAAGAGGCTCGAACTCAGTTAGGGCAGTAATATCGCTCACCTCCCCAAATGAACTCCACATACCTTATTCATATCCTTTTAGAAATGTACAATGAATGTACACTTGAGGAAGTGATCCATTTTAAAGCCCTATGACCTCTCCACTTCAAAATTTCATAACTAATTCCACATTGCTCTAAAAAATACAAATAACTTGAGTTAGTTGCTAATTCCTCTTGTCTTCCTCTTGTCTTTCAAAGAAAATTTACTGAAAAATATATTAAGAAGTTCCCACCTCCCCAAATTTCAGTTTCAGCTCTTACATGGTCGGTTTACGAGCCTCTTACCTTACCCCACCCCGGATTTCAAGGTAACCCTCATTCGAGACTCTTCCACGTTCTTCTTCTTTACCACAGTCCCTTGTTGTTGCCATCGTGGTTGTCATCGTCGCCGTCGTCATCTCACTTGCTGGCCTGTTCCAACCTCTGTAAGGTCAGCCGTGCTGCATCTGTCACGTGCATAGCGACTGCCACTGGCAAGATGACTCTTTTAGTTTCCTCCAATGCTGTTCGTATAACTTATTTCCAAAGTAATGTTCTTCAAAGTTGCAGTAAGTAGGGAAAGGGAATGAAAAGGGGATCGGCAGTGTTGCAACAGTGTTTGAGTGTTGATATTGGATGCTTTTGTGGTGAGTGTGTTATTGATTTGTGGTTGGATTGTTTTGTTCTGGTGTTTGGTGCAGATTTGAGGTTGTTGCAGAATTTGAAGGTTGGTGGTGGTGGTGGAGGAGGGGATGAACCAGGGTGGAGAGGTTTACACACAGATGACAGTGGGGTTGCAATGAGAGATGAAGTTAAGCAGAATGCAGCAGCGGTGGGGGTGGGGGCAACAAACGGCAATATTAGCAGCTGGGTCAGTGGCAGTGGCAGTGGCACTACCAGTGCAAGGATGTGGGGATACTTGCCTGCTGCGTCCCCACAACGGGCGCCACTGCTGCAGCCCACGCCGGTGCCTCTCACGCCGCTCAACGATCCGCTCAAAACTGTGTGCAATGGTGGCTGTGGCTTTGGTATTGCCATCTCTGGTACGGCCCCATATCTTTAGTATCCCTTCATGCCTGTTTTTTACTTATCTTCTCCATCATCTTGCAACTTTGAATCCGAGTTCCAAATTGTGCGTTTGATCTAAAAAATCTTCACACCTAACACCCTAAACTACTGAAAAGTTCCACGGAGCGAGTGTCTGTCCTTGAAAAGCTTTGTCGAAATATCTCCATGTTATTGAAAGATGTTTTCAAGTAGGTAAAGGGGCCCTAATCAAGCTGTCCTAACCAACACAACATCATTCATCTATAAAGTCTAAAAAGGATGTAGAAAAGACATGGTTTGGGCCTAATCAACAGAATTATGTTTAAAATGTCCTCATCAAGACGTTTGAATGAACTCGATTATGTTGATTTGAGTCCCCTATTCTTGGCTTTATGAAGCCGATGCTTTACTGTTTTCATTCAGAAAGGTCTTGGATCAAGTGACATGGCTAAAGTTTCTGAAGGGAGTGATCGCAGTTCATAATTGTAGAAAGACGATGGAACTTGTGACAGTCTGTCTGTTTGTTATGCAGAATCCGGCAAGCTTAATACATGGGGTTCCACCACTGAGCTGGGGCAGTGCTACTTGATCTCTGGCAAACAGCAGGTAAGTTGGCACATTGGAGCGGTCTTCAATTACATGGAGCATGACTTGGATTGTTGTCTGTCTCGGGGTAATGATTTTTGGTAAAAGGCTCGTCAACGTGTGGTGGAACACTATTTGATGTTACTATTGCAGCTGTAGCTACTGCTGGATCGGTTAGAAGTGGATTTATCAAATCATGTTCCAATCAGAGGGATAACATGTAAGGTAGTGTGCTCATAAACCGTCCATCTAAGGGCTGAAACTGGATTTTGGGAAGGTGAAACTTCTTGAACTATTTTTCAGTAAATTTTCCTTGAAAGACAAGAAGAATTGACATCTAACCCAAGTTATTTCATATTTTTTGGGCCTTTGTGGAATTAGGTATGATATTTTAAAGTGGAAAGGCCATAGGTATCTGAAACCGCCCACCTCCTCAAATGTACATTTCATGTACATTTGAAAACCTATGAAAAAAAGCATGTACAGCAAGGGAACATTTGACAAGGTGGGCAGTTTTACTGCCTGGACGGTTTATGAGCAAACTACCTTAACATGGCAGTACTCCAAGCTGGCAAAGCTCGTAAAACTAGACTTCTGAGAGAGCAGTAGCATAGCTTTTGATCTTGTAGTTTTAGATATTTAAGAATTGATATACGTAGTGATTTGATATACGAACTGGTTTGTCCTTGGTTAGAGGTTTTTCAGTGCAAGCTGCATGCCAACAGCTCATCTAAAGAACGAGCTTTCAAGTTAGCTAAACTGCTGTTGTTCATGCTTACCCAGGAAGTTCCTGAGCCATATCCACTACCAACCGAGTCCCCTATTGTTCATGCGGCTGGAGGGTGGGCTCATTGTGCAGCTGTTACAGGTATTTGCTCTCCTCTCTCACCCTAGTTGCCAACCTACCTGAAAAAATAGTGGTTGACACAAGTTCAAAATTATGTGACTATGTGATTATAAATGGAATGTTCGTCTGCACTGGTTCATAGGTTTATTTGAACAATCGACATACTACATCGTTGTTTTCATTCAAACCGTTTCTTTCATATTCTTCCTATCCCCTTCACTTCATTTGGCTGCTGGCATTATTACCTGGAAAAAATGGATATGAGCACAGCTGGAGTGAATTTTCCAAGGAGAAGTGCCGAGTTACCTTTCTTGCAGTCATTATCATTGTATAGGAAATTAAGTCAGTGCTTGGGGCTAATTAAATGATTATGCTGTAGGTGGGAAGTAAACTTTGGGTTATTTTTTCATTTGTATTGCAGCGCTGAGATTCTTCATTTTTGTGGTAGAGACTCTGTTGTTATCACAATACGATATTTTCAGAAAATAGAAGTGGCATTGTGTTTGAGTTTGCTTGCTTATGCCAAGAGCGGAGCTTTTGTTAAGCTTTTCAGTAACTCTTGCAGTCACCTCACCGCGTGGTCTCATTTCTAGTCATCTCTGGACGACAGGATGAGCACGGTGGGTGAAGCTGTTGCAGATAAATTCTTCGTGATTGTAATAAGAAAAATGCAGATGGAAAGAGAAAGCTATTATGGAGAAGTCTAATCAGGAAACCCTTTGAAGAGGAGTTACAGTAAGAGGGCAGTTAAGATATCCACGTAATGAATTAACTGTAGTAATTAGTTCATTGTTTGGACATCTTAGCTAACCTCTTACTATAACTCTTCTTCAAAACGGTCCTCTTTGATGTCATAGACTCTTTTAACTTTTTTTACTGATGTAACTCCTGCTAGTTCAGCTTCACTCCTCGTCAGTAGCTTGTGTGCTGCACAGGTGTCACCCAGTTTATATTAGATGAAAACGAATGTACCATAGGTGTACATTTCATGGGTTTGTGTCACTTGAGCAGCATCCCTTCCTCAATATCCATGCATTGTTTGGCTCGGGCAACTTCCATTTTCTTCTCATTTTTAGCGCGGGTCCACCTTTTAGTATGTCTCTTGAGTTTTCTTGATACTTGTCTATTTTGGAGAACTTTTTCATTTTCTGGCACACATTACATGTATGTGTTGCGCTTCTTTGATTATCTACCTGGTAACTGCAGGAATGTCTGGTAGTGCATTCTGCTGATCTTTTGCAATCTTTTAATAGATCGTAATACTCGTATGCCACAATTCTCTTGATCACCAGTCATTTTAATATCAGCTCTTCATAAAGCAACTCCTCATCTTGGATTATGTGTGTTAGAAAGTGACTGCAATACTTGCTGATATTCATGGTTCTTGATCTAATTTCTATAAGACCAGCTAAGTATAGAATCTGATAATCAATGTGAAGACTTGGTAAGAGCAATTTAGTATTTATTACTGTATCATTTTTTGTGAAGGCTATGTATCATTGTTGTTGTTGTTCTTGGTTCGGCGTGGAAAGCTTGACTAATACTGTGAGTTGGGTACAGGGGAGGGTGAAGTTTACACCTGGGGCTGGAGCGAGTGCGTTCCCAACATAAAACACAATATGGACGAAAGCGAACAACAGGGGGATGAGGCAACAGCATCTGCAGGAGCTCCAAGCGCGAGTGTACAGTTATCTCCTAGAAATAATACTATGGCTCCGAAACCATCTTCATCTGCTCCAAATTTGCGCACTGGTGGGGGGTTGTTAGCCAAACCGAGTGGACGGCAAAGCCACCGAAACTTGACTTGTAAAACCACCGACAATAAAGGTGTAGAAGAAATTGTTAAAAAGAGGAAGGTCGTTAGCTTCGAAGACAGAGGATCTCCTGAAAGTCCTACCGCCGCTGAAGAGAATGTTTTTGCTCCTCCATGTTTGGTGAATCTGGATCCTGGGATCAGAATCAGTACCGTGGCTGCAGGTGGACGTCACACATTGGCTTTGTCAGGTAAGAATTACAACATCAGTAAAATCTCTCCAACCTTTCCAAACCCACAATTACTGGTTGGTATGCAGCCTCTTGTTTCACTAATCATACGGTAGCCGTTTACTGAAGTCTGTAATATATTCGCATGTTTTTTAAAACAATAGTTGAATTTGATGTTGTATGATGTTTTTACATGTTGTTACATGTGTTTATCAAAATGGTAAACCTAACCTTGAGATGTCTGGCAATAGATAGGGGTCAAGTATGGGGCTGGGGTTATGGAGGTGAGGGTCAACTAGGCTTGGGCTCCCGCATGCGCGTTGTTTCATCTCCGCAACATATTTCTTGCTTCAATTTACTAGAGAATGGTATGGCCAGAAATGGCTCTACTGTCCCTGAGAGCTTCATTAAAGCAATTGCTTGTGGAGGCCGCCACAGTGCCGTCGTTACAGGTATATACACAACCTGCACATATATTAATGGGAGAATTTCATAAATACCCCTGAAGTTTGCCATATTTTCAGAGATACCCCTGCTTTTTCAGAAATTTCACAAATGCCCTTGGACCAAAATTTTGAAGTGTTTGTATTGTTGTGCATGTCACTTCCCTTCTTTCTTTGTGAGCACACATAACAAGAAAGAAGTAGTGTGCGCTCAAAGGGAGAAGGAAGTGACATGCACAACAAAAAAAACGCCTAAATTTTTTGATGCAAGGATATTTGTGAAATTTCTGAAAAAGCAGGGGTATCTACGAAAATATGGCAAACTTCAGGGGTATCCATGAAATTCTCCCTGTGCTAATCTACTTGTGCATAGGAGGAACCTTGCTTCTTCTTTATCAGTTACGTATCAATGCATGGAAATCATTCCCTTTTATCATTGCGCACGTTTTAAATGAGTCCGTGACCGTAAAATCACGTTACTAACGATAGAAATTTGTAATTGTTAACAGATGCCGGAGCTTTGTTAACATTTGGATGGGGTCTTTATGGTCAGGTTTGTTTTTATACTTTCATCTCAATTATTGGATGAATAACAGCTTTGTCAACAGTCTTGGCAGAGGATTGTCCTGTTTTTTTGTTTTTTTCCCTTTTTTTCAGTTCTCTTTTTTTTTGTAGTTTTCCTTTTTCTGATTCACATTACTTCGTCACTGCATGAAGATTAAACTTTCCCTTCAAAGCCTCAATGTGTCCTTCTTGTTCTCAAAGCTGAGAAAATGTTGAGGAAGTATGAAGTTATATGTTAATGTATTTGTTTTTCTAAAGACGAGGAGTTTGTTTTTGTTAGATTCAAAGCATGCGCATTGTTTTATGATTTTTTTAACTTTCTTTTAACATGAAAATCACGAATTATGAAAATTTAAGGGTTAAAACTGGAATATTGCCCTTGTTGACAGGTTGGTCAAGGCAGTACCGAAGACGAGCTGAGCCCTTGTCATGTTTCAGCATTGGGCGGACTGAACGTCGTAGGGATAGCAACGGGCTTATGGCACACTCTTTGCATTACTGATATTGGAGACGTGTATGCTTTTGGTGGGAATCAATTCGGTCAACTTGGTGTGGGTGGAAATACTGCAGAGGTTGCCTTTCTTTTTCCCAACTTAGATTCTGAATTTCGTCAACCCTTGTCATTTCTTTTATTCTAATACCATGCAACTGAAAGGCTCTTTTTAAGCCTTGAACTGGGCATGTTATAGAATTTCGACACATGAGAGTTTTGCATTTTTGGAGGAATTTTGACTGGCTTGCATGTATCTACGCTGGTCACTCTTTTCAACAAGAGTTGCACGGTAATCATCTTCAGAGTGTTAATCCAGGGTTTTTTGCATTTTGCTTCAGACGACTCCACGTCTAATTGATGCACCGCTTTTGGAAGATGAAGCTTCTGTGGCAGTTGCATGTGGTGCTCGCCACAGTGTTGTGCTAACAGGTATTGTCTGAAAACCCCCTTCTTCTTCTTATCTTTGATAATACTAATAGATTTTTTTGTGTTAAATAATACTAACCAAGTAAGATCTCCGTGCCCCTCTGAACTAACAGTTTGTATCGGCTGGTTTCAGGATCAGGAAAGATCTTCGCCTGGGGTTGGAACAAATACGGCCAGGTTCGATTTTGAATTACAACCCCCTAATTCTGCCGTATCTTTGTGTATTGTTGCTCAGTTTTATCTTCCTGCTACTTGAAATTGCTACAATCTTAAAACAGATCTATACCTAACATGAGGAAATGCCGTTTTTTTTTCGAAGTGTTGTTTGATTCTGCATAAGAGATTCTAAATGTGTTCCTTACGTGATTTGTTCTAAAATGGCTAAAAACCACTGCTAAATGTGCTTAAACCTCAAATGTATTACTGTGTATTGACGTTTTTTTGTAGCTATTATTAAAAGGGGTTCTTGGACACCCCTGATGTTTGCAATATTTACATAGATACCCTTGCTTTTTTCAGAAATTACACAAATACCCTAGGACCAAAATTTTGAGGCGTTTGTTTTGTTGTGCATGCCACTTCCTTTCTTCCTTTGTGCGCACGTTGCTTCTTTTTTGTTTCATTACATTCCCTTCTTCAACCGTTGGTCATGAAGAAATATGAATACAACAAATAATTGCCTAAAAATTATGGTCCAAGGTTATTTGTGCAATTTCTGAAAAAGCAGGGATATTCATGTAAATATTGCTAACTTCAAGAGTATCCATGAAATTTTCCCTATTAAAAATTAACAGAAATGCTGCTGTTGTGTATATCTTGGCTTTTTGCAGTTGGGTTTGGGTGACAGCAACAACAGAGACTTGCCAGTTCAAATCACGATGAATGACGGTGGGCGTGCAGCCAGTGTTGCCTGTGGATGGTGGCATACTTTGGCTTCGGTCCATATCAAGTAATTTCAAAGAGGTGGTGGAATACAACACAACAAATAAACAAATCAAGGGTTTTTTTTCTCATGGCAATTTCGGTGAAGAAAATGAGGTTTTCTCGTGAAACTTGGGGTACTCGTAAAATGTTTTTCCTCTGTGTGATTACACAGAGTTGAAGAAAATGCGCTTTTTTACTGGCTAGTTCTAACGGCTAGTATTTCTCTCTCCTTCGTCCAGATAAGATGTCTCTCTAGAGTATTCACATGGACTCTTTTTTTGCTCACTCTCATCGTAAAAGAAGTGAGCAAGCATTGTTAAGGTTTCACTCTAGTTTTTGGTATTGTCTTTCCTGTGGATGGAGCAATATCTATTCAATTTTCTTTCTTTTGCAAAACCCTGAACCTAATGTCGCTTGTTTTGTTTTTTTGTATGAATGTTTGTTGTACCCTTGTTTCTTAGTTGAACTAGCAGTTGGTGCTTGCTACGCTATGCATTCACTATTGAAATTTTATTAGGATTTTCATAAGTTACATGGAATGCAAAGTAAAATTTTCAGTAAGTCTTCAAATTGTACTTAAGGTAGCCGCACCCATGGGTGTGATGTCCCCATGGGTGTCACTGACAAAGTCAAGATGGTTAGGGGTACTTAAGTGATGGTTGTGGGTGACTCCATGATGGTTTTGAGTACCCATCTCACTATTTAAGAATCAACTGGTCTTGTTTCTAGCATCTCTTACACATGGTTCCTACAATTTCAGTGATTTTGGACTTTGAAAAATCTTTGTGAACAACTACTTGCACTTGGAACCTTGAAATTGATGCTAGTATTTTTGGTTTCCATTTCCTAACTTACAATATTTTTTTCAAAGTTAGTTGAATGTTTTACCTACTCCAAAACCCTTATTTCCACGCTTATGGGTGCTCCTACCTTATGTGATAATATCATAGAGATTGGAGATGTGATATTACAAAGTTCATTTGATATTATAGGAGGCCTTGTGACATTAGTAACATGATATCACGGAAAGTGGACATGTGATATTACAAAGGTCTGTGATTATAACTATAATAGGGGGCTTCAAACTCAAACTTTTTTAGGTGACTCATGTCGCAATTCACCTTTGCAAATTTACTAGTGAATTGTGACATGACTCACCTCTGGACTTCACTACTAACGTGATTCACGTGAGGAGTGAATTTCAAAAACTCACTTTCATGGCTTCTTGAGACTCATGCACCTGTGTCCTCAAACCCGAAAACTTCTTTTACAGAAACTTCTGCAAACTCATGGGTGTCTCAGACTTTGCGCGTGCAAGGGAACAAAAACAATTCACTAGTGAACGGAGATCCATGAGGTGAGAAGTTTGAAGGCTAGATTTCATGTTTGAAGCCCCCTAATATCATTCAGAATAGAAATGTGGGAGAGTGGAGATGGGATATCAATGTGATTTTAGTAGTATGATTATAGTTTGATAGGCTTAACCTCTAAAGGACCATAGGGCTTAGTATATATGTTGCCATATAATTGGTATTTGCTCCCAATAAGAAATTTTAATTTGGGATCTCAAGTAGCTCACTAGAACTGCTTTTATCTATTCTCCAACTTCTTTGTTGATCTCAAATATAGTAGAGGTGTGGATCCATTCCAATTACATGAAAAATACCCTATTTTGTATTGGTCGCAATGGCACTCTCAATCCTTTAGGGGTTAATTCAAACTGTCAGTTGAAATATAGTAGAACTTCCCTAAACTAATATGATTGGGATTCTAAGAATTAAATTAGTTTAAGTAAGTTATTAGTTAATTTTGTGAAAGTGTAAATGAAGTAACCTTGAAGTTAGTGCTTGGATAGCATTATAGGTAGCTTGGGTTTTTTATATTATTACCATGACATTGAGATTTGTGTTATACATTAGTTTATAGAGCATATTAATTTAGGGAGGTATTAATTTAGGGAGGTTCTACTGTACTGGTATACGATGATAATAAACTGTAGAGGTTTTGGTTACAAGAGATAAGGCTTATGATATTGCAAACGTATCTTCTCCTTTGATATAAAACCAATAAGCAACTATGTTAATTAAAGGAGGTTATGTCCTTGTAGCATTAGCTCACTTGCTTAGCAAGGCCCTTCCATTGTTGTCTGGAGGAGGCAATGAATAGAAGGGTTAATTGTTGATCTCCTACTTGTTGTAAGATATAAGGCTTACATTTATTAAAAAGAGGGATTATTAGGTATTACATATGACAATAATGTCCAAATTGGGAAATGGTAGGTTGCTTTACACTAAGCATACTAACACAATTGACGGGGTAAGCTTATGTACAGTGGTGCCTCGATAAGATGAAGGTATCCGGACAGCATATTCATTTCGTGTAAGGAAAGCATTCATTGTAACCAAACACATCTTTTGTAGTTCCACAACCTCCAAAGATAGTCATCTCTTTCATCTTAGCTAAGCGTTTTTTCTTATAAAGGTTCATCTTAAAGAGGCACTAATGTATCAGTGTTTGGTGACATATGCCAACGGTAAGAGGAAGAGAGTGTACAGTACTATAAAATCGCAATAAATTAAATAAATTTGCATTTTGACAAAATTGACATCTTTTGAAATTGATATGAACAAAATATTTCATGCTCCACACCACGTGAAATGGCCTACTAACTAAACACTATTAGAACTCATGATATATCTTGATTACACATCTAGCAAATCTTTATTGTTTGAAAATACGAAGTGTCACTCTAGAAAAAACTTGTTCTCTCACTTTCAATTGTTATAAAGATTGAAATATTAAGCAACCAATTCATTAAGAGTATTTACACCTTTAAGCAATTTGGTTTCTGTTTTGCCCTCGAATCAAACCCCAAAAGAGCAAATGTCTTCTGGGTAAAGATTGAATACTTTCAAACACTTACAATGGGAGCAAGGTTTTTTTTGGGCAATTTAAGGCCCAATTGCCTCAAAAATAAAAGGCTTCAAGCCTACAGAAAGAAAAAGAATGTTTTTTTCAAAAAATGCCATATTGCAGTAATGGAAATTGCATTGCAGCCTCAGCTTTCATAATATTCTTAAGAAATTGAAAATTGATGGCATCATTTTAAGTTGTTTGAAATATTGTCTAATCCAATTTCATGGAGTAATTAAGCAATGTTAATGGTTATTTGGATATTTTCAAAAACATGCCAATGAATGTTTTTTGCCTACAAAATAAATCCCATGATACTACAAAATTCCATGCATAGGGGCCACCTTCAACTCCTACCAAAATAGGGATGGAGCTTGCAAACTACAAACCATTTTCAAAGAATGCCACATAGCCATTGGTCAAAAAACCAAAACAAAAAAAACCTTGAGTGGGAGTTGTATGAAATGGGTGAAGTTACATCCAAATATGCTTGGAAAGCATTTATTGTCTATTTTTCAAATATTATGACTTATGTGACTACTGGATATTTTGTTTTTTTTGTGCAAGGCTTTGGATTTGTTAAAGTCCAAATGAAAAAAGAAAAAAGAAAACATGCCAAAATGAAGATGTTTTGTGTAGAGCAAGGTTTGTAGAGAATTGACATTTAGTGTATTTTTAGTCAATGGAAATTGCAAAAAAACCGATTGATTTTTAAATTACCAACTAAAAATTTGGTTATTTTTTTCAAAATAACCTTGTCCTAAATATATTATAGGACAAATATAGGAAACCTTCAACTCAATTACGTGAACATTTGGTTGAAAACGGAAAATGTTGGATTGAAGCTAAAACTTTGTACTAAATCGCTATTCAATAATCTTCTTATGTCATTATTTATTTTTCCTCAAAAGCCCTAGGTCTACATACGTTATGCCAACGCCACGAGCCATAGTAGCTGGGTTTATAACTAATGAAGAAGTAAATTGTATTCTTGTAGTGTTGCGCAACAATCATATGCTCAAAGTTACATGCATTCATTCTATTAAAGAAAACCTTTCTACCATTCAAAAGCAACACTTTGAAGATAAATAGTTTGTAACAACTTAGAATAGCCACAACTTGAAATGGAACTAAAAAGTTAGTGTAAGAAATTCAAGAGATATATTCTTACATACAGAAGAGCCGCCTCTTGTCTTTTACAGAAAAGCAATTTACATCTGTTTTGTGTTGGAATGACCAAAGTGTTTGGAAGTTTTGAGATACCTGGTAAAAATCCTATATTTCTCATTTTCAACCAATTTATTTTAGTTCATGCATTGGATATTGCCTGTACACTTATACCATAATTAGCCATTTTCCAAGGATCTATCCCCAATTTTTATCAGGTTGATTCAAATTTCAAACTTTTTTAATATTTCATGTTGTTTACTTTCTATTACTTTTTTCATCTCCCCATTCATTAGAGCATCTCCAATATTGCTTGCCAAGGGTTTAACACACTTCAAGCATGGATGATAAGTGTTCCAAGCTATTCAAAATACTGTCATGGCATTCTATCATACAATGTCAAGCAATGACCTTTCAAAAATTATTCACCCTAAGTATATTGAGCTTTATCCTACTGTATGTTCCCCTTGGTGAATGGTCAAATGACCAATTATTGAGCACTTTTGAAGAGCAAGGGTGGGGAGTAAGAATTTTGAGGATTTCATGCTGGTCTCAACCCCTAAAGGACCGTTGTCCCTTTGGGGGACAGATTGGACTTCAGGCATGTACCTATGGCTAAACTACTTTATGTGATTTTTTGAAACTTTTATTGAATGTGAGAAATTCAAAGATCTACGTGGGCATCTAATTTTTTCTTCATTCCGACATTTGATGAAGAAGTTATGCATGAAAATCTGAAAAGCAAGGAAGGACTGCCCATCCAGGCAGCCCAAAATTTTTTGTAAAAATTACTTTTATTACAAATTAAAAATGGAAATTGGTTCTTTAGATTTTTTTATAGGTGAGAAGCTTTCAATCATTCAATTTCAATCAATGTGATGAAAGTTATGACAAGTTTTTGTTTGCGGGCGGTTATAGAATCTCTACTCTAAAATAAACTTTGAAGTCCTTTATTTTACTCAATTTTCAATATTTTGGAAAAAGAATTAAACGGAAGGAAGTAGATTGATTATTGCAACATTATCACTGTTGGGATTAGAATTTTTCATTTCCATAATTAAATTTTTAACAATTACTGTTCTGACTCATTTTCTACTTCTTTTTACTTATTGATTTTTCCCATGTGTTGTATAGTTCCAATTGATTTGAAAATTCTTCCACACATACCTAACTTGATCTCCTACATGTACAAAATAAAGTGCAACTTTGGGTAGAGTAGTTTATTTGTTATAAGAGTGGTCAAAGGCTTCTAAAATTTTTGGGCAGCATGGTAAAATTTTTTTTTTTTTCACTATATATGTAAATATCTTGCTCCTCTCCAATTGGAATGAGCTAATTTTTTCCCACAAGTACCTCTTCTAGTCTAGGGCAAGATCCTACGGTTGGATTTCCCAAAAACAAAACATAAAATCCCCTTCTTCTAAACCTCCTAAAAGTGGCAGTTTTTAGTGATTTTGGCAAAAAAAAAAGGGCTTGGTCCTTTAGGGGTTAATGGCTCTAACACCTTGCACACACGGGAGTGTGGGGCCAGGATGGAAAAGCTTAGGTTTTTTTCCTAACAAGGGTAATAGTAATAATGTGTCCCCTATATTGTTGTTGTTCAATTGTATCCTCCTCCAAGGTTCCAAATTAAATTCGGGTTCTTGAATCCATATCTAAATTCAAAATTTCCATCTTCAATTGAAGAAGAAAACCGTGTTGGAACTTGCTAAATTATGTAAGGTAGTTTATGTTGAGTTCCAAGTTTCCAATGCAAAATTTTGCTGAACAGTGCAAAATTTTGCAATGTTTAGCAAAATTTTGAGTTGGAAACATGGAACTCAACATAAACTACCTTACATAATTTAGTGAGTTCCAACACAATTTTCTACTAGTGTTGCAATCTCTATATAGTAAACATGTAAACTCTCACATTTTACGGCAGGTGAAAAAATCTAAGCTCTTCTAACCTAACCCCACAATCTTGTATGTGCAAGGTGTCAGATTTATTAAGACTAGCATGAGTTTTAGTGCAATCCAAATTTTGAGGGCTCTTCAAAACTAGATGTAATCTCTTGACTTAGGTTTTTTTTTCTAGCAAAAATTAGCCTCAAATTGTTATTGGCAGCCGTAACATTGAAAAATATAGTGAAAAAATGGATGAAACCGTCAAATCCCTTCCCAAGCTAGCACCCCAAGCCAACCTTAGATTTGCCAAATCTTGGATGATGTTTACTAATATTAGTTAAATTTATGGATGAACATGCACATGTTGATGATTATATCTTATTTTGTCCATTTTTTCCTTATCTACTTGCATTTTGGGTCCGGGTCGCTCTACCCGAGTAAAAGGAAAAAAAAAAAAAAAAAAAAAAAAAAAAAAAACCTTTGCTCTTGAGTCTTGACGTGTTAAATTTGGCGAGCAAGGCTGGAGATGCTAGTAGGTATGATCCTGCCTTTGACCCATCCCATGTACTCTAGAGAGCAATATATCAAACCTGCAAGCGTTTCTCGCCATGTTTTGCGATGTGGGGCCAATTGAAAAAGCTCTGTTTTTTCACATTTTAAAAATTTTGAGATTTTTGAAATTTATCATCTAGAGATTGAATTTGGGAGTTTTGAATTCAGATTTGGATTTAGAAACCATGGTTTAGTTTAAAGAGCTTGGAGGAGGATATGATTGAACAATACAACAATAGGGGAAAATTATTACTATTATCCTTATTTGAGAATTTATCAGCCGAGCAAAATGGAGCGAGAAACGCTCGCTGGTCCAATACATTGCACTCTATGTACTCTTTCTTATAGGAATTGAAGGCATGGTGTGGGGGGGGGTTCATATGACCCATTTTGCACATGCATGCTGGAGAGGGAAAATCATGGGGGGTGTGCAGTTTCTACAGTACAAAGCATGTCCAGCACTGCAGTTTCTCAGATCGTCTATCTATAAATAAACCTGCTTTTGGACCCTCTTCAAACAAGAACAAATTTTAAATCCTTGTACTAATGGAACCTCGCCCAAGTTATGCCCTGCAAGGATCTAGGGTGGGGTCCCCGGGTCCTCGTGGACGGTGGATTGTGTGCATAGTGCATACTAATATTCTTCTACCGAAAGTCGTCTCTCAAGTCCCACCATGGGATGAGCAATTAAGAATTCCCAATTCTACAGGAATGGGAATTATTTGAAAGAGATAGGAATTATTTGAAAGAGGGGTTGGAAGGCATGTTTAGGGCATCATTATCAACCCAGAGACTGTGGATGGGACTGCAAACAAGTCGTTTTTGCTCTTTTTCCTATCCCAATATTTTCCAATCTCGATAACATGTTTGACTTTGCCCACTTGTGATTTCAGGCATTGTAAACTTGCCAACTATACGCATTTGTGCCACGATGGCTTTGTTCAAAACTCTATTTAGGGCAGGGGGCATTACAAGGAAATGGTGTTCATATTGACACATCCTAATTGACTATATGTGTCCAAATTCACCTAATTAATAAAATAAAATAAAAATCAAATTGACAATGTTTCCTTGTAGTGGGGATTGGAAGTTGTTGCAATGAAGCTACAAGTTATTGTAAAGAAGTTGGGAGTTGCTACAAAGAAGCTAGCATGGCATTTGAGCATATGCTACATAAAAGTTTGAGGACATTGGGAAATAAAAAGATTTGCAATGCAAGAAGGTTTTTTTGAAAGAACCTTGTCTTGATTTTGTGTTACCATAGTTCCGTTGGAACCCTAAAAGTCCTTCCAATTCCCACAATTGATACCATCAATAAAAATGACATTACAATCTCATCCACTGTCTTGAGTTGATAATGCTATATATATGTATATGTATATATATATATATATATGTATATGTATATATATATATGTATATATATATATATATATATATATATATATATATATATATGTATATGTATATATATATATATGTATATGTATATATATATATATATATGTATATGTATATATATATATGTATATATATATATATATGTATATATATATATATATATATATATATATATATATATGTGTGTGTGTATGTATATATATATGTATGGATTAGTGGTTGATGCTTGTTATGCTACACATCCACCGTTAGGATTTTATTAGAATTATTGTATGTTAGATAGAATGCAAAATAACTTTTTTGATGATTCTTCAAAATTGTTTCTAAGTGTTAATGCCCCAGAGTATCGAAATATGATATTACAGAGGTCACTGGGATTTTAGTAGTATCATATGAAAAAGGAAACCAGGAGGAGGGGGGCCACAAACCTGGGCATGGCATTGCAGGGGAATCCTGAGCCTTTTGTCCGAGTTTGGAAAGAACTTCCTGCAGTGGCAATCCCTTAGATCTTATTCCCTTGGAGGACTATGGGGCCCCCACGTCCTCCCTCCACATTGAAATTAGAAACCAACCCCATGTTAATTATAGCCCCCATGGGCCATGACCTTCATCACGGGAGTGCATGCTCTGCAGACTGCACCAGTGCTTGCAAATGAGGCTAAATTCCGCCCTGTACAAAAAACTGTCGAATGTCATGGTGTTGGTTTTGAGAATTTTAGGACATTTCGAGGAGTTTTAGGCTTTTAGCCACTCCGAGGTTAATTATAGGAAACCATGTTTAGGGCCCCTGCTCAGCGTGGTTTGAATTTGAAAAATGAATTAACTTACTGGTCACTAGGCAAGTTTAGATAAATGATTGGGTATTTTTGAGGTTGATCGCTACGTGCCCAAGAGCATCCGTACCCATACTTGTCAAATTTGGCGTGCTCAATGCTTGCGTTTACTTTTGAAGAGCTATAAAAGTACTGTCCCTCATCATTGCTCACCAAATGTGACTGAAATAATCAACTGATCAATCATCAAGTGACATATAAGACGTAAGACGATGCTCACGAAACTTAGGATGAATAAAGATTTAAAAAGACCCATTACTTCTTAGTTTCTTAGGGCATTGATATGTGTACCACACTCTTTGAACTAGTGTACCATATCGTCGGGGTAAATTTTAGATTTCTACCATCAAAAAGTTGCATTTGAGAATTTGTAATTTAGATTTGGATTTAGAGACCATACTTTAGTCTAGAATCATAAAAAAAAGTTGCAATTCAACAACACTCAATGAAAAAGCTTGTCTTGTTTTATAAACAAAAGTAAAAGTAACACTTTCCTCCCTAGCTAAATTTTTTCATTTGGTGTTGTTGAATTACAACTTCTTTTATGGTTTCAGACTAAATCATGGTCTCTAAGTCCAAATCTGAATTCCAAATTCTCAAATTCAACTTTTTGATGATAGAAATCTAAAATTTACCCCGAGGTGTGGTACACTAGTTCAAAGGGTGTGGTACACATATCAATGCCCTACTTCTTAACATAAGAATATTTGATGAATGTCCCTCAAACTTGTAATATTTGTACAAATATCACTAAATTTTTATTAATGCACAAATACCCTTAACTCCTAAAGGACCAAAGCCCTCTCAGGGGACTTTTGGGATTTGGGTAGGCTAGTGTGACCTCAACTTTTTACATGATTTTTTAAAACTTTTTATGTGTGTGTAGGAATGTATAAGGTTTGTGGGATGCAAAAAATCATGTGATTGTGTCACACAATTCTCAAGTTATGGGCCTTTTTTGGCCAAAAGCAGTTTGAGGGCAGCTTGGGCAAGGGAGAAAATATTAACTTTGGAGGGGGGGAGCAAGGAGGGATTGCCACATGTTGCTCTAGTGGTCCCCATTATTTTGTCATTGCACCCTTTCATTTCCAATTAGGAGGTCAAATTGGGCTTCTAAATTTTAGAGATTTTGAGTTTTAATTTTTTTTAAACATTTGAAGGTCATGTTTATCTTCAAACACACTGTTTGGATTTTCCGTATCTAAAAACATGTGGTGAGAAACTTCACTCAAAAATGTCATAGTGTATTTGCAAAACTTGTCATATAATGGCATTGCAGGATTTTTTAGGATGTGTTTTGTGTCTTTGATTGCCTATGAGATAAAAATGACAACTTCAAGGTTTGTGGTGCAAAAAAAATTAGCAAATGGTGGTCAAAGCCATCTGATATTTTTGGACACAATGGAGAAAAAAAAACCTATCCTTTCAAATGCTCATAACTTTCAATTGGTACGGTCAATTGTCACAAAATTTTCAATGATTCTTTTTCTACAAGTGCATTACAAGCTTAATGGTTGGATTTTCAAGAATAACATTTTATTGAAATTTTTGATGTACGCAACAATAGGAGCAGTTTTGAGGGGTTTTTGACATAAAATGGCCTTGGTAGTTTAGGGGTTAATATACTTCTATAATTGCAAAAATATCCCTATTCACACTAGTAGAAAACTTTGTTGAAGTCAACATAAACTACATGGTGTTTTCTTGTTTCTAATGCAAATTTTTGCTTTAGAGTAACAAGAAAACATCATGTAGTTTATGCGAGAGTTTATGTTGACTTCAACAAAATTTCCTACTAGTGTCACAATTATCAAAGGTGCATATGTCACCTACCCAAAAATTGAAAAACCAATCTTAGCAAAGACCTTGCCCAAAAATAAGGGAAATGCACCTTTGATGAATGTGGATAAGGATATTTTTGCAATTGCAAAAGTATATTAAGGGCGTTTGCATGGTCGAGTGGACCAAAAACAACATATAAAACCTCATAAAAAATCAAGAATTTTGAGATTTCTATGAGTATGGATCACAAAGCGTTTGTTTTCCTTTATACAAATACATGCATTATACAAAAAAAGACCAAGCCCATGTAGCCATTAGGAAGGCTTTAGCAAAAGGAAAAGAACCCAAAAAAATGTTAAAATCATTAAGATATTGCCGCCTGAACATTGAGCCTTAATTTGGGCACTAAAAAGTCCATAGCTATTATTGTATACCACTTGTCTAAAATTATAGCACATTTTTGAAACACTTAAAAAATGCTAAATCACATATGTAGTCCCTATGTACGCATTATAGCTAACTTGATACATTATGTCTATCATTTTCATAGGATGATGTGAATGGGAAATTCCAAATATATGCATTGAAAAGTCCCTTATTCTTATATTATTAATTTTAACAAACATTGATTACACATTTTGTTTCATGAACAAGTATAGAATATATTCACTAATTTAAGATGTTTCCAAGCTCTTTTTTCTATAAAAAATAAGTCATACAATCCAAACATGTTCCTGAAAATTGAATGGGACTCGCATTTTGGTCCAGCCAACCATGCATCCACCCTTAAGCATATGCATGTAATTTCTAGAAAACCGTGAATACCTATACAATTTTCACAAATTTCAGAGATCTTTATTAAAAGAAATTCCCAATAATAAATACTAGATCTTACAGATTTTCAATTAATCATATGAATTGATGTTCATAACCATTACATCAAAGAATAGGATTTCAAAACCTTAACCATCCACACATGCATGAAGTTATCATTTAATCACTATGTCAAAACTATTTTTCTGAACCTAAAGTATGATTTAAAATCTTCAAAATTTATTGTTGGAATTTCCAAAATCTGCACTGAATACTACATTTAGGTTGCCTTAACAATTAGGTTGCCTAATATTGGAATATTATCTCATGACTCATAGTTTGGTCACTTGGAGGTGCATGCAACTCTTTAGAAATTAGGATTTCACATGGTTTATGACGTGGATGCTGCTAATTTGTTTTCTTGTAGCATAACTATTGTTGCTAGGACCTTTAAATTTTTATGTACTGCAGTAATTGTTGGTGAAAATTATTGTAACAAGCAATAAATATTTATATAGTGTAAAATGTCAAGAAATTAGCACAGGGCAACTTAACCCCTGAAGGACCATTTGTCCCTTTTGGGGACAAATAGGATTTTGGGCAGGGTCATTCTACTACAATTCATGACCAAACTCTTTAATGTTTTCTCCAAAGGTAGAATTTTGCAAGAGTTACATGGGAAATTAATTTTTATTGAATTTTGATTTATGATTCAAAGGTTATAAGGGTAAACATGTGAATTTTGGTTGGAGGAGCAGCTTGGGCATGCCATTTTTTGTTAACTTCTCCCAAGGGGAACCAATGAAGGGATAACCCTTCATTAAAACCTATCCAAAGCAGTAGTGTACTAAATAAATACATTATTGTATTTGATAATTACATTAACCTTTGAATTGTAATAGCTACTAGAGATTTGGTTTTTTTTCCAATATTCTTTTTAGAGATTGTCAATGAAATTAAACTCTTCCAATACATCGCTTGGATTTTTTTTTCTTTTATATATCTTTAGAAAACTTGGTTAGTAAAAGACCTCAGTATAGTGTGAATTTCAAGCACATGTTTGCAGTGCAGGGGCACAAAGGGTGTGTTCCATGTCTTGGTTGACCACAAAAACTTGGAGAGATATGCCTAACATGATTTAGAGCATGTTAGACAAATCTCTTTAGCACCTGTAGTGCAAAAATTGTTCACCACATGTGGTCAAAGGCACCTGCAAATTTTGGGCAAGGGTAAAAAAAACTTTAGGAACTACGTTCAGGTGATCATATCTCTCAATCCATACTGTCAAACTTCACAAAATTTTCATGGTACATTCTTGAATGAATATACTACAAGATCCTAAGGTTAGATTTAAACTTTTTTGAAAAAAATATACTTTTGGGATCAAATCACTAAAAATGACAGTTTTGAGTCTTTTTGAGAAAAAATATGCTTGATCTTTTAGAGATTAAATGTAACATCTAATGTAGTTTGTTTTGTTACAGCATCATTGTTGTTGCTAGGACCTTTAAAAATTTGTGTACTGCAGTAATTGCTGATGAAAATTATTCTAACAAGCAGTGTAAAATGTCAAGAAATTAGCGTGGGGCAACGTAACATTCAGTGTAGTAAAAAGTAAAGGTTTCCGGCATTCCCTGGAGGAGCACAAATGAATCTAAGCTTCTGCTATTCTACTTGCGAGGGGAGGAGTCATGATTGGTTGATGACGAGGATTTGCCTTGATGCTCAGCCTTTTTCATGCCTCCCATTGTTTCTCCAACAAGTTACCCGTTGTGTGTGGCGGTACTCTACAGAACAATAAAATAACAAAATAAGGGAATTGCTAACGGGACATCTCTGTGAGCATGAAATTTGATAATTTAGTGCTATTTTTAATAAATAAAGTGGTATATCTTTCATCCAATTATAACATTATCATTTCTTTCAAAGAAAGAAGCAAATATAGATTTATTACAAACTTTTATTACATTGTTGCTAATTTTTGATGTATTTTTGCTTCTATTAACCCCTAAAGAATCAAGGAGCCCACTTTGGGCTTTATGAGACTCAGGCAGGCTTTATTGACTTCATAATTTGGAAATTTTTCATGAAATTTTTAGGATGGATGCTACTCATCATAACCTACATGTGGAGCTTTATTTCATGTCATTCCAATAAGTAATGCAAACGTTATAAAGCTTTTCATTTTCAATGTCAAATTGGGCAGCAAAAATTATATTCTAAAATTTATATTTATATTTTTATATAATTGTATAGATTGATACCTACTCAAAAAAAATTGAATCACTCAATTCCAAACAATGAGGTAAGAGTTACAAGGAGTTTTCTTTTGCGGGCAATGAAGGTAGGAAGAGGGTAGAAAAAACATATAAAGTTATCTTTTACTCTCAATTTTGAAAATTTTCAAATGAAAATGAAAATTAAAGTTACTAATTGTCTATTAGAGCATTCTCACCATTGGGATTAGCAATTTTCAAATTCTTCCAAAACTTATTAGCATATTAGTTATATCTTTCATTTATCAATACCTTTTACTTTATAATTTTTGTACAAATGAATCCAAATTTTATTTTGGTTAAATTTGTTTATATATGCTTTCAACCCATTTTCCAACATACTGCTAAAATTGCACAAGAAATACAATATACGTGCTTTTCTCTAAAAGTTTGAAAAACAAAACTTCACCTTCTAGAAGGACTAGAAAAGCCTACATTTTGAAGTTTAGGCACATTGATCTTGCAATCGGTGGGGATATTCATTCTAAAATTTTGGGATAATGTACTTGTGCAAGCCAACTAATGGATCCTATAGTTAGATTTGTGAAAAAGTAAGTTTCAATGAAGATTTTGACCTTGGTTTGGGGACTAGTATATTGAAGCAGTTTTGAGCCTCTAAACACAAAGAATTTTAGGGGTTAATTGAAAAGTCTTGTATTTTTAGTTTCAAATTCAAAGACACCTATTCTTTTTAGTCTAGCCTTGGAATGATGTGAAATAAATCTTTTTATCCAAATCAAAAAGTCAACATTTCATACTCACATGGGGTGTCCCTTTAGCAATTTAGGGTGTCGCTATAGCAATTCCCTAAAATAGATGATTTGGGTGGTACATTAATAATGGTTTTTAGTGTTGGCAACACACTAATTACAAATTGTAATACTAAATTTCAACAACATTATTGGTGTTGATAGCACCAGATGTGAACATGAACACTATTTGTCAACTAAGTTTTCACCAAACAATCAAAATCATTACCATAATAGTTTAGCACGCAATAGAGTAGTATCCAACATTAATACCAAATGTCAACATGAACATTAATTTTCAACTAAATGAAGGCCTAGAGTGAATCAAATGAGAAGAACACAATATTCTTCAATTTGAAAAAAACCTAATTTTGGGATTTTTTGGTTTTAGGTTATTAGTGTATTCAATAAATACTCTCTTTAGGATGTAAAAACTCAAAAGCCCCAAAACCAAAAATTTCTCAAATCAATAAATATTGGGTTTAGGATAAATAACACTTTAAGCACCATAATACTAAATATTGTTATTAGTGTAGTGGTATTTTTTGGGTGGATAGTGATGAGAGGCATTGTCTCTTAGATTTATGCTAATGAAATATGTAGGTTTTGAACCGTAGTGGAGGAAGTTTTGTATAAAAAGGATTTTCCACAAGGAAGTTTGAGTAGGTATTTAATTTATTTGAAAAGAAAGCCATTTCTCAAAAGTAAAAAATGAAAAAGAAGATATTATTGAAGCCATTGTCAAGTGAGGTTTGGATTGAAACTATGATGAATCTTAGTTTCCATCACCACTACCCAAAGAAATCCATGTTTCTCTTTTGGCTTTGCATGCATGGCTAGAGAAATATGTTGCAAAGAGAGATGGAGGGTGGATTTGTGTTCATATAAAGAAATAAGGTAGTATTGGTGAAAGAGTCTTTGTTTGTTGTGAATCACATGGGAGGAAGTTTTACATTGAAAGAAGATACCTTGAGGAAGTTAGACTAGATACCTTTATTCAAAAAGCAATCCAAACTACTTTTCATAGCATAACTACTTATCATGGCAAGTTCTTAAAGTATACATATGTTGCTTGTTTGAACTACATATTTTGACCCTTAAACGTGAACAATCAAGTTTATTGCTCGATAAATGGTCTATTGATTGGTCTACTGATTGGACAAAAGACTAACGTATGTCGTTCAGTTTTTTTTTGCAAATCTCTATCAATGATATGTTGACATCACTGAATTGAATTCCAATCAGAGGATTATTTTTTAAAAATTTAACAAGATCATAACTAAAAAACTATGCAAGAAAAATGGCTACACAAATTAATGATGATACTCTTGAAACAAAAGGAAAACAAAAATGGTTTGGGAAATTTTCAATAAAAAAAATCAATTTAACATTCACTTATCAATTATTATTATTTTTTAAGTTTTAGGTTTTAAGAAAAAGTTCAAGAATATTTGTGCAATTTCTGAAAAATTAAGGGTGTTCATCAAAAATCTCCTTGTTAAGGTAGTGTGTTTTAAAAGCGACCCTTCTTCAAAAGCGTCCCATAGGTAGCTCAAAAATGGTTATGAAGTGGTCCTTAAATGGATCCCTTTAAGTCATAAAAGAAAAGGTGCAATTTCTTGCAAGAGTCAATCATACTCTTTGGTTTCACCTCACCTCTTTACAAGTTGCAAGGGGACAGTTTAAAATGACCTAGAGTTATAAATTGGTGTTTATAATAGCAAACTTTGAAAACTCATCAATAATTCAATAATGCTTCAAAAAATATGAAAAAATTGAGTTAAATTTAACATCCATTTATCTTTGTCTAAAAATTAGACAAAAAATCTTCTTGTGCCAACAAGCCCATGAAAAAGTAGCCCAGCCCTTAAAGTGACCGTATTAGAGCATACTACATTAATTGGGGGCAGCCACATAGATCCATATATTACTTCACTAATTTTTTTTATAATTGTTTTATAGATATGTTGATTCATATGGAATATCTAAAGGTGACGTTTTCATTTGATAATACTCACCAAATGGAGTACGTAAATTGAGGTTTGATTTAGTAGTCTTATTCTTTTAGTTTTGGTCATTTCTTTTACAAGGGCACCTCTACCAGACCGGCCAAAATGGCATGCTCCACGAGCATTTAAGCGGGTCAAGAATACCTAGAAAAGAGCTACAAGGTTTGGAATCTCTAGCGGTTCACAACACAAATGGCTTGCTAGCGCAAATTATTGGGCAAAATTGAAACTTGGCATGCCACATTTGTGCCTTGTGGGACCAAGAAGCTCCTCGTTTGCAGGCAAGTTTGTAGGGCTAGGCTTCATCAACAAACAAGGATAGAGTTGCTTTTCCCGACATTGCAAAATAGCTCCCACAAATTTTTGAATAAGCAAAATAGAAGCTCTCTGAGGAACCTCACTTCTTGGGAACTCACCATTTCTAAACTCTTGTTGAGCGGCCACGCTCAAAAAATTGCACTCCTCGTGCCGCCGATGGAGATCGGTGACACAACCGGGAGCCTCTGGGCCCACTCAAATAGCCATCTGAACTAATTGGTGGAGATGCTCTACGCATCTACTTGGCCAAGATTGACCATGCTCAAGTTCAATTGAGTAAGTCATTTGAGAACTTCAAACAAGGCTAATTAATGCTTCAAAAGTAAGACTGTTTGTCTTGTTTTTAAAATAAAAAGCGGACAGGCTAAACAAATAGGACTTTAAGCAATCAAAAGATTCTCAAAATTCAATCCCTCCACTTGGTTGTTCAAAATAATTGGAAGAGAAAATCTTCAATGATGTGGCTAGTCAACTTGAATTTTAGGAATACTTTTGAAAACCTTGACAATTCCCCATCATGATTCCCCTAATCTAAAAATAAGAAACACTCCAATTGACCATTTTTTGGTCGCTGCCCTTTTTTGCAGGTTGCTCAAGGTGACAAAGAACATTTTTTGAAAAAACACATTTTCATGTAGGAAAAGCAAGTCTACTTTCCAACCCAATTTGAATCATGTCAATCCAAGATAACCCTTAAAGGTCAGCGCATCCACTTTTTGGATGCGCCTTGGTCAACCCTAATTATAACTTTCAAAATATTAATTTTTGGTATGTGGCTCAAACTAATAAAATTAAGATTAACAAGTTTTCTTTCTATTCCATTTAATTTTTTTTAAAAATGTTAAAAATTGAAAGAGTTATTTCCATTGAAAGCTCCAAGTGTTAGAATCCAAATAATACAACATGGTGTGTTTTTCATTCATACTTTTTACTCTTTCAATGTGTTTTTTGAATTTAAACTACAAAACTATGTTTCTCATTCTACCATTCTTTTATGATAGAAATTATAGTTTTTTTAAATGTATATTCTAATTGATATTATTTTATTTCCGCATTTAGCTTTAAAAAATCACAATACTTTGAATTTTCCATCAAATTTATCAAAAAATTAATGTAAATAGAAAATGAATGTGTCTTCTAGAAAAAAATATCAGAATTTTATAAATTAATTATATATAAGGATAAACTTGGTTTGATAGTCAAATTTGACTTTAAATTCTTTATTGTGGCTGTTTTGGGTGTGAAAAATAAAATAACCAATTGAAGATTTTTCACATAGATCTTTAATGCTGTATTTGTTGAAAAAAATTAAAGTAATTTGGTTTCTTTTTGCAATTTTTACTTATTTATGTTCATTTTTTGAAAAAAAACATAACAATTACAATATTTGATAAAATAAATTGAAATTTCTTGCAATGATATATCATTTATAGTTTCAAGCAATAAAGATATAAAATTGTTGTTTGAACACACTTTAAAAGACAAATTTAAGCTTAAACATGAAGTTTGACCATTTCAAAATGGATAAAGTTCTTTAGGGGTTAAACTCCATCAAGGATAAATTTTCAAAGACAAACATTTCAATATTTTCTAGTGTTGTAAAATTTACTATTGTTGGAAATTCATGATGCTCTCTTCTTCAAAAGTATTGTATTTTTGAATTTTAGAATAGAATGTTTATTTTTAACCAATCATACCAAAATTTACATTATAGGAATAAAATTTGCAATTTAGATGTATATTAAACGGTAAATGCTTCTAAATTCATTAAATAAGAGTCCAAAACCTTTTTGTGGATGTTTGACCGTATGGATAATTACTAACATCATGATTCTTGTTTCTTTTTTGAGCAAAAGTCATTGAAATTACAAAAGTATCATTTTACAATGCATCTATGTTTCGGCCTTACCCCCTTGGGTGTTTAGCTTGGCATTTTGGGGTTAAGACTTTGCTCATACCAAGGCAAGCGCGGTTTAACCCTTAAAGGACTGAGCGTACCGCAGCAACTAGTACAATATGGGGTATTTTTCTTGTATTTGGAATGGATCCACATCTCTACTACATTTGAGACCAACAAAGAAGTTGGAGAATAGATCAAAGCAGTTCTAGTGAGCTACTTGAGATCCCAAATTAAAACTTCTTATTGGTAGCAAATACCAATTATACTATAGTGTATATACTCTGCCCTATGGTCCTTTAAGGGTTAAAATGGATGAAGAAGAAAATTTTATGTTTTGGAATATTGGAGGACAACCATTTTGCTCAAGGTGATATACCTTGTTCTATCAAATTCAACAACCCCTCCATCTCTTTGTGAAGCAACAGTTTAGAAAAGACAATTTCTAAAGACCCAAATTTTTTGATTTCAAATGGGACATAAACATGACTGAAAATATTCAAGGGATCTACTTTTACACCCAAAAAAAAGTGCTATCACTTGTTTTTTTACAAAAAGCCATTTTATTTTGGTGTTGTATGACCTTCAATGTCAACATAAAAAAGGGATGAAGTTTGAATTTGTAACTCATATAGTGGCTTTTTTTTCAAACTTGAGCTAATAATGAAAATGGGGAATTGATATGTGTACCACACCCTTTCAACTACTATACTAGACACCGGGGTAAATTTTAGATTTTCTACCATCAAAAAGTTGAATTTGAGAATTTGGAATTCAGATTTGGACTTAGAGACCATGATTTAGTCTGAAACCATAAAAGAAGTTGTAATTCAACAACACCAAATGAAAAAAATTAGCTAGGGAGAAAAGTGTTGCTTTTACTTTTGTTTGTAAAACAAGATAAGCTTTTTCATTGAGTGTTGTTGAATTGCAACTTTTTTTTTATGATTCTAGACTAAGGTATGGTCTCTAAGTCCAAATTTGAATTACAAATTCTCAAATTCAACTTTTTGATGGTAGAAATCTAAAATTTACCCTGGGGGTGTGGTACAGTAGTTGAAAGGGTATGGTACACATATCAATTCCCATGAAAATGGCACTTGGGACTATAGAATTCTCAACCTCTACACTAAATAATGTATTAAGTTGCCTTAGCAATTGGATTGTATTACCCTAAAAAGTTACCTTATGACTCACTGCTTGGCCACTTGGAGGCGCATTTAACTCTTTAGATACTAGGATTTCCCATGGTTTGCAAAGGTGGGTGCAACTAAGGTAGACATACCCATACCCAACTGTTTAAGGGTTTGGGGGTACCGTGAGGTCTTGGAAAGTCAAAGAAATAAATCTATAGGACTAACTTTTTGACGAACTATTCTGGAACATCATTTTTGTGGAAAAAAGTATTGTATACTATTTTATATTAATGGATAAAGTTACAGCTCATAGGGTCCCTATATGCAATTGTATATTAACTTTGAAATTGCTTGGATTTGTTCCTATAACGGCACTTGACAGTCCCAATCCGAACCCTCCCAAACTAGCTTAGCAACCAACATGTGGCAAGATTTGCTTGTGCAAGTAGTATTCACTACTCCACTTTGGATTCACAATGAGCGGTGAACACCTCAAACATAGGGGACAGCTTTAGGGATTGGTCAAAGAAAGGTTTGTCTACCTTAGTTTGTTTTCTCAAGCTTTGTAGTTGTTGCCAAGCCCTTTTAAATTTTTTTATTGCAGTAATTAATGATAAATTTATTGTAGTGTAAAATGTCAAAAAAATAGTGTGGGCAACCTAAATGCAATATTTAGTGTACAACAAATAGTGTATTTAGGTTGCCTTAACAATTAGGTTGCCTTACCATGGAAAGTTACCTTGTGACTCATGGTTTGACCACTTAGAGGTGCATGTAACTCTCTAGATACTAGGATTTCATATGATTTACGACTTGGACACCGCTAATTTGTCCTTTTGCAATTATGTTGTTATTTCCAAGGCCTTTAAAAGTTGCTTATTGCAATAATTACGGCTGAAATTTATTGTAGCAGCTATAAGTATTTAAATAATGTAAAATGTCAAGAAACTAGAGTGCCGGGGCAACCTAAATGCACTATTTGGTGTACACTAAATGTTGCGTTTAGGATGCCCCACACTAATATCTTGATATTTCACACTATATAAATATTTACTACTGCTACAATATTTTTCATCAAAATGTACAACAAACCATTTTAAGAGGGTTTGTCAACAACAACTAAGCTTCACAAAGACAAGCTAGTGGCTTCCAAGTCATAAGGCAGGAGCACCCATAAGCGTCAAACTAAGGGTTTTGACCATGATGAGTATCAATAAACAGCTAGCAATTTATAAGATCCTATTAGGAACATAAAAAAAATGAGTTTGCACTTTTGAATGTATTGTTTGGATACTGTGAGAATAAGTTGTGAATTTTTAAAGAGCAAACTGCCATTGCACCCATAACCACTTTTAAGAATTCATGTTCACATGTTGTACATCCTTGTTACTACATCCATTCACTTTTACAGATTTTCCAAGATTTCAGAGGTGACGGTTATGGAGACAATGACGCTTATGGGTGTTCCTACCTTAAACCATGTAAAATCTAAATATTTAATGAGTTGCATGCGCCTCCAAGTGGCCAAGTGATGAATCATAAAATATTGAGGTAACTTACCAAGATAAGACAACCTAATTGTCAAGACAACCTAAATGCAATATTCAGTGTAGAGTAAACGATGGGCCTGAGGGGGGACCACTAGCAGAGGCTTGACGTACGCTCATTTAGTGCCAAGTCATGACCAAAATGAAGGGGAAGGGGGCACCTGTGCCTTCTCCTTCACGTCTAATTGGGGGCGGTGCACTCTATGTCCCACGTCCTAATTCAAGGTCTCAACTTTGTTACATAAACTGTGAAGAATTGCTTATGTGCATAAAATACAACAAATAAAAATAAAAATAAATAAGGCAGAAGCACCCATATTTGATCACATAAGCAACTCTGCAATAAACTACAAAGAGTTTGAGGAAACAAATACTTTTAATGTGTAAAAATATAAGAAATATTGGGATTGCAAATTTTCATAATTTTATTTGCAAAACTGAAATCATTGTGAATTTTGGGAGTCAAAAAGTACTTTGAACCCATTGTCAACCTTTAGGCTCATGTAGTTCTCATAATAGCCAATCTGTGTTTTGCTCATCACTTTCTACTTCACTTTGGGACACGTGACATGACTTGAGTGGTCCCAACCTTGAAAAAGACAAAAGAATTTCCAAATCACCTATCCCTAGTGAGGTTTGAAATAACGCACCCTATTGGTTGAGTATGAGACTTTGTTGGCTATGAGTACTTCCACCTTAATTCATATAAAAATGTTGTTGGGCATGACTCCCAAGTTGGATTAATGTTGATGTTTATACTAGTTTAAGTCTCGGGGCAAAGTCCCACTTTTCTACAAGCCAAATAGTGTAGTTATGAAGGCATTTCCTTAGAGACCAAGAGGTTGGATGTGGGACATAGTGAGAAGCCATTAGTCATGGTTTTCAACTTGTCAAAAATTGAAGATTTAAAAAATTAATGGGTTTTGGAACATAGCATGAAGCAAAAAAAAATTAATTATAGCTTAAAAGTGTTTTGAGGATATAGTGGGACATGGGATGTGGGACATATACAATGTAGAGGTATGGCTTCTTCTTTTCAATTTCTCAACCAAGCAAATTTAAGGAATTCAATGGGACTTAAAACTATCGATTGTAGTGACAAGAAGGTGAAACTTTACTAAGAGTTGGGTCTATCAAAAACAAATATCCCAACTTCAAGCTCCAAGTCACACTAGTCTATTTTTATTTAAAAAATGAAAGGCTTTTCTTGGTTATCCTTTTAGGATCTTTTTTATTCAACAGAAGTTGGGATCTCAAGTTGTGATAGAACTACGTTGGAATGTGGGACATAATGGAAACTGCTAGTAAGTCCAAATTTCAAACGGTGGTGGGTTGGTTTCTTATCTTTTCCCCCCAATTTCTCAAGCAAGTAAGCCCGTGCTTGCAATTATTTGTACCTTGCTAGAATGCAAAAGAAAGTTTGTGTATTTCTCATGCAAAAACACAATTTTGCACAATACAAACTTCTTTTTGAACGAAAATGCTTTAAGAAACCTTTGTTTTCCTTGAGGTTTTGGAATTCCTTTGTGGAAATTGGGAAAGCTATTAGTTCCGAATTTCAACCTCTCATACCTGATGAGCAAAAAGATTAAAAAAAACAATTGAAAGTCAGCCAAACGAAATGACAAGAAAACTGATTTAGATTGGAATACACACAAAAAAACGAGACATACATTCAAAAAATATAATTACAGTATAATATATAAACAATATCAGATGTGTGCACTCAAATAACTGATTGAAAATGAGGTTGAGAAATGCTTTTTTTTTTTTTTTTTTTTTTTTTTTTTTTTTTTTTTTTTTTTTTTTTTTTTTTTGTGCTAACAAAGCTCAAAACCTCCTTGGATATTAACCCTTTAAAGACCACACACATTTTCTCAAAATCCACTAGAAATAGGGGCAATATAATTAGATGTGCATTTGAATCAAATATGAACCCAATTTGAATAATCCAACTGTACAAATGTGGAGAACACCTAGTTTGTTGTAATGTATTAAAATTTTAGTTTGTTGTAATGTATTAAAATTTTAGCTAGATTTATTGTTGGAGGTGAAATATTATAATGATTGAGTGAGCCGTATATGGAAAATTTCTTATTTTTCATGTTTGTGTGGTTTTGAATGTTAACGCTTCATGCAAGCTTTGGTTGAGAAGAGCCTTACATTTCTAGAAAGCAGGGATTCCCACCTCTCCAACAAGACTAGTTTCACCCAAAATAGACAAAAATAGCAATCACGAGGTGTAGCTAAGTGAACAAAAAGGGTCAAAAATCCCACTTTCTTTGCTACCCTAAAACAATTCTACAAGAAATTTGATAATTGCTATGGAAAATCCAATTGGTGAAAGCAATCAAGAATTGGCCTTGAATGTAGGATAATTTAAAATAATAATAATATGATAGTATCTTTTCAATGGATTCTTAAATACTACAATTGTACTACTACCATATAGAGAAACAATACAAGCGTATTCCTTAAGCAATTTGAAATTTTTTAAGATTGCACAATTGAAATGTGACATTCTTCTTGGATGTTTGATGTATTGTGTTGTTGCTTTGATCCATTTTTGACCAAATATGGATACGTATTTTGAGGCCATGATGTATAAACACCATTATTTATCAACTCACATATCCAATTCCATTGTTGTTTCTTGGGTTGGATGCAAAATTCTTGTGATCACAAGCGTTCTTCAAGATCATTTTCCAAATTGTTGAGCAATTTTACTATATAGGCTAAAAACTACTCTCCCTAACCAAAATATGGTTCGGTGGTCTCTAAAGGGTTAAGGGTCACTTCACACTATGGTCAAAGGTTGAGGAGAGGCTGTTACTTTCCATCAATGAGATTGCAAAAAATCAAGATTTTGGACTTTTGATCCTTCACAATAGAGGTCAAAGTTCAAAGTTTTATTGCCTTCCAAATTGCTAGTAGGGAAAATATAAAAAACACCCCTCAATTCTTCCAAAATATTGAATATACCCATATATTATTTGAAACATAGAAAATACCCCTAGATTTGTGTAGGAATGCCAATTATATCTATAGTATCTTTGAAAACATCATTAATACCCCTAGTTTTTTGTGCCTCTTTCCTATGATTTTTTTAAAAATATCAAATGATAACAAAAATTACTATGTAATCATTGCAATGGCTTCACATTAAGGTAGCCAAAGGTTTCAAAAGCAATATTTTTGTTCCTTATTTCAGCCCATTTCTTTGGCCTCTTGACTAAGTTTGGTCACTCAATCCCACGCACTCTCACCTTGGTTGGCCATAGTGTGAGACCTAAGTCACACCCCAAAGCAAAGTGTGATAATTCAATGGGGATATGGGAACGTAGAGGGAACAACACACTCCACAAATGCAATTTCCCAATTATTAGCTCTAGTGCCCCAAAACACTAGGCGTAGTCACGTCTTCACGAAGAATGAGAAGAGGATGGAGATTGAGAATTGGTTGAGTGAAAGTAGGAGCCAATAGGAGTTTGTTCTTTGTGAAGATGCTGTAACACCCCATTTTTGTGTGATGGAGAGTGGAGAATGGTTTTTTAGAGGAAAGCAGCACGACCAACTATTGGAGGAGCAAAATGAGTTACAGTGAAAAGCGATTCATGAGCAGGGAAAATGAGCAAACTATGGTAAGAAAATCACACGCTAACTCATTCTCCACTCCATTCTTCACCTCCAGAGGAGAATAATGAAACTTTGAAAAGTTTAGCACGCTAAACCAACAACAAGCTCCAACACCCTCCAACAACGCGGCACATCTACATTCTCATTCTTCACACTCGCTCAAGAAAGTGCCCTGACTACCCCTACTGCTAATTGTGCTACAGATCCAAATCTAGCACACTCTGCTACAGGGAATTTCTTTAGAATTCTCATTGGTCAAGTAAACACGCAGGCCAGGAATAAATAACCAAAAATGGATCAAACAATCCATGCGTGCACCTCCATCCGCAAAATCAGCACATATGAATAATTTTCATCCACAATTTTGGTACATCTAATAATCATGTTAGAATTATCATCTTCATCCAATGCTATCACATCAAAGAAAATTCAGTGTTAAAGTAGCCAGAGTCAAAAATAGGTGAAGATTGTGGCGACAATCTGCCTAAATAAAGTTCCTTGATGTCCATTTTTTTCCTCGTTGTGCTAAATTTAGCCACCAAAGCCGACTGCCCCAGCTGGGAGAACTAGGGTTAAACCCAGCCCAGCTCGGAGAGATAGCCGGTCGTAGCCAACCACAGCACGCAACGAAGACCTTCTTCCCGGGTCCCAGGCTTCCAGCCCGGGTCCCAGCGCGAGGGAGCTAGAACAGATTAGGGTGTGACTATTCCACGGGCCGGGCCAGCGGGCGCGAGTAATAAAGGCAGGTTATCCAGCTGGTCTTGACGATCAGCCGCAAGCGCGCCCACACACGCGCTTTCCCCGCGGCACACGCTGGTTGCTCTGACCCCGCTCTGGTCCCGCTCTGGCCCCCCACTATGGCCCTGCCACAGACGCTGACGCTGCCGCAGTGCCGCTGCCGCGGGCTCCTGCGTCGACATTGCTATTAGGAAGTCCAGAGTCTAGTAACTATAGAGACTGTAGAGGAGTAGAGAGGGGGTGGAGTAGGTGCGGTGACCAGCGTGCAGGGGCAGGGGATCCCCCCATTTGCGTGCCCAAAAGCGCCCCTTGTTTATCCCCGTATTGCTGTTCATGCAGGATTTCCAGGGCCCTTGGATTCGGCTAAGGTTAGATGGCATGCCGTTTTGTGAGGTCAGGGCAGATGTTTAGGCTTTTTCACTGGCCAGGAAATGTAAGTATTTGCATATATCATTGGGAGCAGTGATCCCAAATATGATTGGGCAAATGTAAAAAATGTCCTTCAATTCTTTCAAAATATCAAATATACCATTATATTGTCTGAAATATAAAAAATATCCTTGGTTTTGTGTCAAAATATCAATGATACCCCTAGTTATCTTCAAAAATAAATAATATTCTTAATCTTCTTATGCCTTTTTACTTAAATTTTTGTAAATTACATTTGTACAAAGGCAGTGACAAAGATTAGTCAATACATGGCCACAATAGACTTAAATGCAAAAACCCTATATTAAACTTGCCTCCAAGATTTTACTTATGGGCAACTTGCATCTAGATTTTGTAATTTTCATTGGCATCCCAATATTTACAAAAATTTGTTCTAAAGAAGTACAAAATACTAAAGATATTAGATGTTTTCAAAAACAACTAATGGTATAATTGATATTTTGACTCAAAACTAGGGGTATTTTTGATATTTCAGATAATACAGGGGTATGTTTGATATTTTGAAAGAATTGAGGGGCATTTTTGATATTTTCCCAATATGATTTTCACTTTTAGCACAAGTGGCTAAAAACATTGCTAAAAAGCTAAAATTTTCAAATTTAACACTGGAAAGCTTACATTTTTTCTTAGATATGAGAAAAAATTGTTAGCAAACTTGCTAAATTTAGCCATTTTAGAGAACATTGATTGGGAGATTGGCTTTGGGAATTTTGGATCCACATTTGGATTTGGAGCGGGGTTTTTAATTTCACTTTACAAGGGTTGAGCGACCCGCACTCAACAATGCAAGCAAGTAAGGAGAAAATGGACAGAATTGGATAAAATTGTTAATGTGTGCTTGTTCATCCATAAACTATACTAATATTAGTAAACTTCATTCAAAATCTAAAATTTTTGGCGCTGATTAGAGAAGGGGTTTGACAATTTCATAATTTTCATTGTATTTTTTTAGTTTTATAGTAGCTAATGTCAATTTGAGGAAAGATTTAGTCAATTTTTTTTGGTAGTAACAAATCCTAATTTGGAGACCCTAATTTAGTCTAAAATCCAGGAGGAGGATACCACTTAACAACACCATAATAGGGGGAATTTTTTTCTTTTTTCGTGGTGGAAAAACTCTGAGATTTTGCCACACTAATCCCACAAAACAACACGTCATCTAATCCCAACCCCCTTCCCCATCCTTGCCCATGCAAATTCTTTGACTTTCCTCTCTATCTCTTTCTATATCTCTTCTTCTCTTATTTGGCATTTACATTCTCCAATGGTCCATGCTGATAGGGGTAGTCACTCCTTCTCCGAGAATGAAACTTCTATAAAAACGATTTTTTTTTTGTAGTGGAGCACCTCTCCATGAAAAAGGTGTATTCCCCTTTTGTGGGCAAAGGTGTATTCCCCTTTTGTGGGCGGTAGAAGAAGGAGAATGGAGAAAAAATTTACTTAGAAATTAGAAAATGATAATGTAGTAAGAAATCAACACTCAATTGAGATTTCAATTTATAGTGAGAGTGAAAGTAAAAAAAAGCAAGACACACATATTAATAAAAAAGTTCATGCAAAAATATTTTCACACCCATTCTTCTCCTTTGAAAGTGAAGAAGAAAACTTCTCTCAATCTTTAGCCCCTAAAGGGCCTTTGGGCTCTAAAGATACAGTACCAAATATGGTCGCAATTAATATTTAGAAGTTTGAATTAGCTGGAAAATAAGTGTTACAAACATACATATTGAAGGGTTGTATGATCGTGAATGCATAATTTTTTTTGAAAAGTCCTCAAAGCAACTCAAATACAGCTATATATATACCGCTGTACATACGGCCAGAAATGGGCTCTAGGGCCGTTTAAGGGTTAAAGAAATGGGGGACTCCACGAATTGAGGAGAGAGGGCACGTCCCCATTCTCTCAAGATTGAGAATGGGAGAATGGGGGCGCAAAAGGTGTGACAACCCCCTCATGATTCCTTCATCATTTGTGTGCGTTGGAACTATGTGCCATTTCTTCCTTCCCATCCCCGCTGGTGCAAATACTTGACATGGCTCCCCATACTGCGCTTGGCTTTTGCCAACTGTGCATGGAGACTGCTGGTGGGGTCTTTCATTTCCATAACGTGGCCCCTTTTGTAAAGTTTGAAGGTTTCTCTTTTTTGTCTCTCTTTTGAAGCACAAAATCTCAACATCAGAGTATCCCCAGTGTAGTACTTCAACTGCCACACCCAAACCGGCTTTCCCAAACGGCGTTTTGTAAGGAACAGGTGGTGGTGTTTACTTCTATATGTAAAAGTAGATTCTTTGATTCTTCACGCCCATTTTCTTGGTTTGTTCAAAATCGGCGTTTTTGAGGGTTCACAAGCTGGTGTGTCAAAGCTTTTGCCCTAAAATGATGGAGAGGATATCTTTAGTAAAACAATAGATGAAACTTTGGAAAAGTGATTCTCCCAAATTTTCAAAAACATAGGTTGTTTCTTTATCCATTTTCAAATGGGTTGTTTTGGCATGTATGGCCCCGGCATCAAAGAGGCATTTGAAGAGATTTGGACCCAAGAAGGGGTTGTGAGTTTGGATGTTCTTGATAATGGGAACCATCCCTTGCTTGTCATTAGAAAAAAAAAAAAATTAATCTTAGAAAAAAATAAGATTGATTATTTATTTTGTTTTATTTTTCAATTAAAAAATACTATCTGATGTGGTCGCCTCGATGCCATGTTAAACTATTGCAGACTGCCCATGCGGAAGGTGTTCCCAAAGTTCCCATGGTTTTGGGGGAAAGGGCCTCTTCTTAGGTCCAAATCCCTTGTAATGAGATTACATTTGTTTTTGAAGGGGCCTAAAAATTCTTGTTCTCTACTCTTGCACTTCAAAAATGCCTTGTAAATATAGTCTTTTGACCATTCACCAAGGAAAATTTAGGATAAAGCTCATTCCACTTAAGATGAGTAATGTTTTGAAGGCTATTGCTTGACATGCTAGGATGGAGCGCCATGCAAGTATTTTGAGGGGTCAGAAGCACTTAGTATCCATGCTTGAAGTCTGTCAGATCCTTGAAGGGCAATGCAAGAGGTATTCACATTCGCCACTTTGGATATGTGTGTAAGGTAGGAGCACCCATAAGCGTCAAACTAAGGGTTTTGAACATGATGACTATTAATAAACATCTAGCAAATTATAGGATCCTATTAGGAACATAAATAAAATGAGTTTGCACTTTTGAATGTATTATTTGGATACTTTGAGAATAAGTTGTGAATTTTTAAAGAGCAAAGTGACATTGCACCCATAACCAACACTAAGGTTTCATGTTCACATTTTGTACATTCTTGTAATCTCATCTAAAAACTTCCACAGATTTTCCAAGATTTTACAGGTGACGGTTATGGGGACACTAACGCTTATGGGTGTTCCTACCTTACACATACAAGGAATTGCTAAATCCACCACACCTTTTTGGTAAATCCACCACATTGCACCATGTCAAGGAATTCTATAAAGAAAAGACAAGAAATTTTCATATTTATTGAATGGCCATTGAACGATGATGTCAAATATACTTATTCCAAATTTATATATTCAAATTTATGGAATTTAAGCCAATGAAAGCAAAAAGGGAAGAGTGGACAAAGTTCCTTTAAGTATGTATAATCTTGAAACAAATATGTTTGCCATCACCACAAAGTGGCATCCAAATAGAAGAAAAATGTGTCCTAAACAATTGATTTACAACAACTGCAAATATTTTAAACAACTATACAATGACTCAATTACAATTATTTAAGACATTTACACTTGTTGTGAACCAATCATTTGGGACACGATTTCCTTCTAGTGTCATGTAAAATTTAAAATTTACCCTTTTTATCTTTATGAAACTTCTAAACATGGTGCTATGTGGTGGATTTAGAAATTCCCTTTATATATATAGACATACACGTATTCTTGTTTTGGATGCATGAGTGGATTATAGAAGAAGGGGTTTTGGTTTGTTGGATTTATGATGCAAAGAGAGGAGGTTTTGCAGTAGTCACCTTGAGGAAGTTCAAACAAGCGTCTTATTTAACCCCTAAATGTCCAAGGGCGTTTTTCTTGTATTCAAAAGGTAGTTTTGAAGTTCTTGAATTTTTCTTGTAAGATCATTATTAAACATTAAAATAAAATTGTGATCATTGAATCTTGAATTTTAAGGCTTCTTGATGGCGCTACCCAAAAATAATCTAAAATGGTTACGCGAATTTTAAGGTATTTGTGATTGGATGATGATGAGTACATAATTTTTTGTTTTTTTTGGAGCTACCCAAAACTTCTAATGCAAATTGGTAGCTTGTGGAAACAAAATTGGGAAACAACCATTTAGGATGCTTTAATGTTCATTGTTATTACTTCAAAACTAATGGCCATCCTTCCAAATCCATGACCATGGTTTCACAAGTGAGCCGCAATGCAATTGTCAAAGCGTAACTTCCTAATACAAAGAGTTTTTTTAGCTTCAATTATTGACCAAAAATTGTTATGGATGAGAGAAAATTTAGCGGCGAGTGAGTTCTAATTTGTATAACAAAGACATTCTAAATGAAATTATTCCAAAAGTACTTTTGTATTTTGTTGGATGTTAAAATTTCAATAAAAGGGCCCTTATTGCCCAAGGGAGTGCCCAGGGGAAATCTGCACCTTTTTCTCAACTTGATGCCCGTTTTTACAATGTAGCAATTTGTCATAGGCTTTGTGATACTATTCACAATACTATTCATGACACTATTCATGACACAAAATGTATTCTTGCGGTTAAGCTTCTACCAAAAACAACTAGAATTACATATGGAGGAAAGAAAATTTGAACAGTGGAGCTAACTTTAGTAGACAATTTTCCCAAAAAAACACCTGAAAACAATATATTTTTTGCCTTCAACAGGGTTTCAAAGTTTCTTGAAGTTTTTTGAACACCAAAATGTGGTGCCTTGGGCGTTTAGGGGTTAAAGAGCAAGCCCAATGTGACAAGAATAGAGCCACTTTTTGTAGCTTAGTTGTTTGCTTGTTAGGAGGTTGCAAAGGTTCCTACATTTATTTGCTAAATTCATTTTTTCAATGCAGTCCATTTCTTAGAAAAATATGAATTTCTAGTGGTGATGGTGATGCTTGTTTTCTTGTTGATTTTCTCAAACAAGAGAGCCCATCAGCTTGCACTTTATTCTCCACCTTGTTAGGTTTACACTTTATTTTGCACCTTGTTAGATCCATTATTCATTTTATTTTCTCATGAATAATTTAGGGACATAGTGTGAGAAAGTTATTATTTTCTCTTGCAAGAAAACCTTAGGAAACTCTCTTTCTTTCCAAAAGGTTTGAAACCACTACTGAGTGGTTTCGTATCTTTGCTAGTTGCTTGCCAAATTTCATTTTCATTTGACATGGTTTTCTTCATCCTCTTTGCTGCACAAGAACAATGAATTCTCAAGGTGGTTTGTTTATGTAATTTCTCACAACAAAGAGCCTTTGGGGAGGTGATGCTTGTACTTTTCTGCACCTCTTGTTGTGTGCGTAAATTTTTTTTTCCCCTCAAATTTCAGGTTAGAAAAAAAGAAGTCTAGTAGGACATTTGTAAAGTTTGGAAGCAAAAGCGCTCAAATTTTCCATGAATTTTGAAACCGCATATTGCTTGTAACCTGTTAACCCCTCACCGCCTAAGGGGCCCAAATTGGGCCTCTTTGAATCTTATTCAAAGATACACAATATTTTTTAGGATTTAGTGATATTATTATTTTTAAATTCTTATTGAAGTCTAGTTTCAACATTAGGAGTCTGATTTTGAAAATGAATTAAAGTGATTTGTCTATTCAAGATTTTGTGCAAGGGTGTCCATTGCAAATTTTCACTTTCTAATGTTGAAGGCTCTTGAAAATGAGCCTCAAGTACATTAGAACTTGGAGAAAAAATCACATTAAAATTCAATTTTAAAAATTGTAGAATAAATTTTGAGAAGTCGTAAATTGATTAGGGTTACGCATGTTATACTTTACATACTTATATTTTTTTGGTACCCTCAATTTTAGGTTTGAGATGCAAAAAGAGGATTGGAAGACTTCAAATCACTTTTGCAATTTTAGCACCCTCATGATAAAACATTATAATCTTTCAATCCATAAGTGATATTGTTGTGATTTCTTTTCCCATGTGACCTATAACATGTCTATTTTGAATTTTTACGGTTGCACTTCAAAGAAAATGGATAAGATTGATCAAAATGCCAACATTTTGTTCACTTTCAAGCAAATTCTGAAATACTCAAAAGTACCATGGGCGGTGAGGGGTTAATATGCTCACTTACCAAACATTCACTCTATGTGAAATTTCCTCCTTTTGTTAGCATCATGAGGGTTGTATACTTTTATTTACTCTTTTGTGGTAAGGTAGGAATACCCCACAAGCGTTAGTGTCTATATAATAGTCACCTCTGAAATCTTGGAAAATCAATGGAAATGAATAAATGTAATCACAAGGATGTACAACATGTGAACATGAAACCTTAGTGTTGGTTATGGGTGCAATGGCAGTTTGCTCCTTAAAAAATTGCAACTTATTCTCACAGTATCCAAATAATACATTCAAAAGTGCAAACTCATTTTTTTTTTGTTCCTAATAAGATCCTATAATTTGCTAGCTATTTATTAATAGTCATCATGTTCAAAACCCTTAGATTGACGCTTATGGGTGCTCCTACCTTAGTGGGTGAAGTAATTGGCCTCCCATATTCAGCTTGGATTTTGACAACTGTAGATGGAACATGAGCAAGGAGATTGAGGATGTGATATTTAACCCTTAACCCTAAAAGGACCCTGGAACTTCTTGAGCTTCTAGGAATTTGCTCTAATTTGAAAAAAAAGCCAAAATTTTGATAAATTGTGTCAATTCTTTTTGAGTTGTAACCGTATAAAATCAAATTAGGTATGCCAGAGATTATATTAGAAAAGAAAACACAACAGTATCTCTTATGGATTGAAAGATTATAATGTTTGATCACAAGGGTGTAAAAATTATGAAAGTGATTTGAAATCTTTCAATCTTTTTTTCACATGTCAAGATTAAAAATTTGGTCACCAAACATAATATGAGGTTAAAGGGCCTAACATGCATAACCCCAATCAAATTATGACTTCTCAAAATCTATTCTGCAATTTTTTTAAATGAATTTCTCACGTGAAATTTTCTCAAAGATCTAGTATATTTGAGGCTCATTCCCAAGAGCCCTAAACACTACATAAAGTCAAGATTGCAATGATCACTTGTGCACAAAATATTGAATAAAAAATCATAATCTATCATTTGCAAAATTAGATTGTTGAAACTATAACTAAACTTCAAAAATATGTTTCAAAAATATAGTCTACTGAAAGTAATAAGTTGGTAAGGTTATATTTAACTTCAAAAGTTGGTCAAGGACACATTATGTCCTCAGGGTCGTTTAGGGGTAAAATGATGGGCTGGTCACTGTGGCTACTTGGTACGATGGTGTGGCAAAGTGTTTGTAATATTTAATATTACTATCAAAAGTTGCATAAGTCAGCATATTTCACAATATTTCTCCCTTGCTAGCACTTGCGCCATATTTGCGTGGCAAATAAATGTCCAAACAAGGGTAACAGTAATAAATTTCCCCCTATTTTTTTAATGTTCAATTATAATCTCCTCAAAGATCCTTAGACTATAGCTGGGTCTTTGAATCCAGTTCAAAATTCTTAACTCTTAAATTCAACCTTTAGATAGTAAAATTCTGAAATCTCAGATTTTTTGAAACATAAAAAACTGGACCTTTTTCTCCTTGGCCCCACATTGCAAAGCAAGGTACATGACGCTTGCAGGGGATATATTGTTCACCAATTAGCATACAATGCTACCTTCATGGAGATTGTAAGAAGGGTAACATGGGGCTTAACATTAATTTTGTGAATCTTCTCACAATTTGGGATACCTAAAAATATGGGTGTGTTCAATGAGGTTCTTTTCTGCTTTCCAAGATGGACCATGTCTTCATGATCAATTATAAAAAAAAACAAATAAAATTTTGCTTTCTTACATCTTGCAGACTATCTTTTTGTCATCCATTGGACAAAAAATGATTGCACTTGCATTCAAGGATCAACCCTTAGATACTCTATGGGCATAGTAGGTTGATGTATAATTGACATTTGCTACCAATAAAAAGTTTTAATTTGGGATCTAAAATTGCTAACTAAAATTGCATTGATTTATATTTTGATTTTTTGTTAATCTTGAATGTAGTAAAGATGTGGATCTATTCCAAATACAAGAAAAAAAGTTCCTTGTATTGTATTGGCTGCAACATGTCTTTGAGATGTTTAGAGGTTAATGGGACAGTTAAAAAGATGACCCTTGACTTTGTGTAAAAATGCGGGTAAAAATTATTGAAATACCCCATCTTCAATTTTTTATTAAATACCACGTGTTCTGTTTGTGATGCAGTTATGTGCATAACATTCAGTAGCCTAAAGAGAGGTTGCCTTTCCTTTTCTTCGGGTATCATCCATGAACTTCATCTTGACTTTTCTTTTTTTTTCTTTTTTTTAAAAATAATTTCTGACACGTCAGGCCCCCTCGACGTGTGTGCACTGAATTAAACCTCCCTTTCATAAACTCTAACAAATTTAATCAAGTGTCCCCATAGTTAAAGAAGGGTGTGGAATATTCCACACCATTCTCTTAGAGGGAGGGCAACCTCTACTAGTGCTACTCAATGTTTGTTTTGATTTGAAAGGAAGAAAATGGATTTTCGTCAAGAGAGTTTGGAGCTAAGTTATAGTTGTCGATTGAGAGGAATTGCATGATTTTCAAGTAAGTCAGGATCATGAAATTTCATAGCAAAAAATCAAAAGACTAAAGATCAAATATAAATAAATAAACAAGAAATAAACCTTGGTATTCTAGCTTTATAGTTTCTTAAATTGCTTGGAGTTTTGAGGCTTTAATTTTTTCATTTTGTACCCAAGAAAGTGACATCAAGACACCAAGGTTACCTTTTTGTACGACATCATTTCTTTTGGCTATATTATAAAGCATTGAGTTTTAAAAATTGAATGTGTCATTATAACCGTATAAAAACCGTACAAAAAATATGAGAAAAAATAAAAAATAAAATAAAAATCATTATTCGATGAATTAAGCAGAAAAGTACTTTTAATACCGTTCAATTTCAATTTATGCACTTCTTGTTTGACATGGCTCTTCTTACTACCTTGTAATCTTTAGCACATTATTTAGCAAGGTTGAAAGATTCTATCAATGAAAATGCCATTATCGGGAGTCAATGATTCAACAAACATATCAGTATCAAAGAAGTAAATTGGCATGTATAAATCGATATACCTTAAGAGAAATAAAAATAAGATCTGAAGCATATTTTTATTTTTTAACTAACTTTTCACTAAGTAAACATAATATCTTGTTCAAAAATACAAACTTAGTCATAGTGTTTGAGTTGAACATCAAAGTTTGTTAATCATAGAAAAATGTCTATTTTACAAAATTTGGACATATCACATAGGTCACACTAAATTCTTGGTAGATTAAATTTTTGATGTTTTTTAGCATGGAGGATGTGTGTATGGATGTTTCCTACATATCTATTTAACCAAATCTCAAAAATTCATTTCCAATGTTTTTCAATCAATCATCATGTAAAACCATGAATTTTATACCAAACATTTCACCAAAAATGGGGTTTTGGTTTTTAGGAACTAAATTTGCTATGCTTGATTAGGATTGCATAAGAATCCAATATCAATGAGCCAAGAAAACAAAATTACCAATTATGTTCTATATTATACAAAGTTCTTGGATTTACAAAACAGAGTGTTTGTATGCTTGTTGTATCCCACTATACAAGAGCAAAGATTAACCCTTTAAAGACCATACACATTTTCACAAATTCCACTAGAAATTGGGGCAATAAACTTAAATGTGCCGTTGAATAAAATATGGACTCACTTTTAATAATCCAACTGTACAAATGGGAAGAAAACCTTGTTTACTATAAAGTATCAAAATTTCCACTATATCAAACGTTGGAGGTGAAATATTATAATGATTGAGTGAGGCATAGGTGGAAAATCTCTAGTTTTCATGCTTGTGTGGTTTTGGATTTTAATGCTTCATACAAACTTTGCTTGAGAAGAGCCTTATATTTCTAGAAAGCGGGGTTTCCCACATTTCCAATAAGACTAGTTTGACACAAAATGGATAAAAATAGAAATCACAAGGTGTAGCTAAGAAATAGAGTAAAAAATCCACCTTACTTGCTACCCAAAAACAGCTTTACAAGAAATTTGATAAATGCTATGGCAAATCCAATTGGTGAAAACAATCAAGAATTGGCCTTAAATGTAGGATGACAAATTTTTGAGATGAAATGATAGCATCATTTCAATAGATCCTCAAATACTATAATCATCCTACTACCAAATAGGAAACAATATAAGCGTATTCCTTAAGCAATTTGGATTTTTTAAAGATTGCACAAGTGAAATTTGGCATTCTTCTTGGATGTTTGATGTATTTTGTTGATATTTTGATCCATCCTTGACCAAATATGGATACGTATTTTGAGGCCATGATGTATAAACACCATTATTTATCAACTCACAAACCCAAGTCCATTGTTGTTTTTTTGATCGGATGCAAAATTCTTGTGATTACAAGCATTCTTCATGACCAATTTCTAAATTGTTAAGCAATTTTACTCTATAAGCCAAAACCACTCTGCTCAACCAAAATATGGTTTGGTGGTCTCTAAAGGGTTAAGTTGGGTAGGATTAAGGAGATGACACCTAAGACCAATTTCAATGTTGCATTGAATTTGGAGAAATTGCAAAAACAACAATCCAGTTACAAAGCCATGCATGGAAATGTATTAGAAAACATTGCAATCAAGAATTGGAAATGGAGGTTAGGTAGGTTTTTCACGGATTGGACTATTGTATGTATGTGTTTATGGGGTCATATATGGTGGAATGCTTCAACTCTCTTTATAAACAAGGATAAAAGTAATAATTTGCCCCCTATATTGGAAATGGAAAGTTGTATCTTTCTTTGTGGTTCTAAATTAAATCAAGGCTTTTGTATCCAAATGTGAATTTAAAATTTCTTAATTCAATCTTTTAATGGAATATCTATACTCATAATTTTTGGTAGGTGAGAAGTCAAATTTCATTTCCACCATGGCTCTTTATTGATGTTTTTGCACTAAATTGAGTTTTTTTTCTTCACAAAAAGCATAAGAATTTTGAGTTTCTCAAGCCCGCTTCACACTATGGTTGACCAAGTTGAGAGATTGAGATTGAGTGCTCAAACTTTGTTGAGAGATCAAAAAAGTGGGATGCAAATAGGAAATAAAACATTTTTTTTGAAACCTTTAGTTGACCTTAATCTAAAACCTCCAAAGGCCAAGCCCAAAGTCCAAATCCATAACATTTATCAAACCACCCAATCTAATGGCCAAGATTTTGTCATTTTTTGATTATTTTTTAAAAAGTAATTGACAACCTTTTGACCATAGTTTGGGCCTTCAGTTTTGCACAACCCAAATTTCTTTCAAAAAGCCGTAATTTTGGCCAAATAATGACACCGTGAAGGAAGTTTGAAGGACGACAAACTTTGGACTTTGGCCTCTCATATGAAGGATTCAAAGGTCAAAATCTTGATTTCTTGCAATTTAGTTGGTGAAAATTGACGGCCTCTTGACCTTTGGCCATACTGTGAAGTGGCCCTAAGTTTTCCTAAGTTGGAAAATGCTCATCACCGTGGTTGAGAATGGAAGTTTGCCCTTAAGGTATGTACACCCATAAGCACCACTGTCCCCATAACCATCACCTTTGAAATCTTGGAAAATTTGTGAAAGTGAATAGATGTCATTACAAGGATGTATAGCATGTGAACATGAAATCTTAATAGTGGTTATGGATGCAATGGCAATTTGTTCTTTAGAAATTCACAACTTATTCTCACAATATCCAAATAATACATTTGAAAGTGCAGACTCATCATTTTTTTGTTCCTAATAGAATCCTATAATTTGCTAGCTGTTTATTAATACTCATCATGTTCAAAACCCTTAAACTAACGCTTTATGGGTGCTCCTACCTTACTAACAAAATAATTTAAGGGGTCCTCCACCCCCTAACTTGAACCCAATGATAATTGGTCATGCACCCCAGCCCCCACAATGCCACACTAGTGTGCGGGGAGATTTTGAGCTTTTTCAGCTAAAACCCTACATTTCTCATTTTCATCTAATTTTTCCAATGGATGCATCGACTATTCTCCATATACCTACACTACAATTGATTTTTTTTCAAAAACTTGGTCAATTTTTAGCCGATTTATTTAAATTTCAATCAATTTTTGCACATTTCATTTGGTTGGCTTTCTAAGATAGTCTGCTCTTATTCCGCTCATGCTCTAAAACCCCTCACCTCCCCAAATGTACCCTACTGGTACATATCTTGTTCATAGCCTTTCAAAATGTACACGAGACAAACATTTGAGAGGTGGGCGGTTTTAGAGCACCTATGACCTTTCCACTTCAAAATTTCATAACTAATTCCACAAAACTCCATAAAATATGAAAACACTTGGAATAGATGCCAATTCCTCTAGTCTTTCAAGGAAAATTTATTGAAGATTATTTCAAAAAGTTTCACCTCCCCAAAATTCAGTTTCAACCCTGAGATGAACGGTTTACAAGCGCACTAAGGTAGAAGGCTCAAAAATCGACCATCTAAGGGTTGAAACTGAATTTTGGGGAGGTAGAACTTCTTAAATTATGTTTCAGTAAAATTTCCTTGAAAGATAAGAAAAATTAACATCTAATCCAAATTGTTTCATATTTTTTGGAATTTTATAGAATTAGTTATGAAATTTTGAAACTGCAGTGGCATAAGACTCTATAACTGCTCACCTCCTCAAATGTATACCACCTGTACATTTTAGAAATCTATGAAAAAACACATGTACAAAGTGAGAACAGTTTGGAGAGTGAACGATTTTAGAGCCTGGACGGTTTTCGAGCCTTCTACCTTACCTTATTGTTTTTCGGCTCTCCCCGTTCATTGCGCCACACTGCTGCAGAGACCCCACTGGCCCCCCTCATGACCCCTACACGTGTGCAATCAAGCCACATCTGCAAACTGCCCCCCATCCCCGCGCACGGCGCAGGCTTTGCCTTTGACCCCCCCTCAAGCTTGACCGAAACCGACGAAACGAAGCATCGCTTCCCCACGGCCACCCACTCCCGTCAGCACCGACCTAATCCCGCACCCCGCACCCCGCACCCCGCACCCCAGCCCGGGCCCGGCGGAGCGCGCGCCTACCCGCGCCACACCGACCCCGGTATCTTTCCCCTGGCTCCCCATCTTTTCCGCTTGTCCGAAAGAAAAACCGGGTCGTCTCTCTCACCTCCTCCCCTGCCCCACCCCTCTCTCTCGCAAGCTCGCCACTTCCCAGATCTGATGATGCCGTTTGCCATGGCGTGCTGCTTTTCCCACTGAACCTCTTCTCTTCACAACATTCAGTCATTCCACTCTACAGCTCCAGTCGGCTTGTTTCCAGCTATCGCTCCTTTACAACACGAAAAACCCCCGTTTATTGAAGCCGCATCGAGAATTTCTTCACAACGCCGAAAGAGAAACCTTCGCAACAGATGTATGCTGCTCGCGTCTCTAATCTATTTGCTTCTGGTAAGCTTACCTCTTTCCGACATGCGAGCCACACCGGTAATGGAAGAACGGCGAACGTGAGGTCGAGTGGGGAAAGAACTAAGTTAGAACCTGGAGCGGATGTTCTTCTTCTATGTATTCTTAGGATGTTGCTTTGCGGTTCTTTAAGTAAGAGCAGCGCTCGTGCGAGTGCGTGTGCGTGTGCGTGTGAGTGTGCATATTGCGTATCTTTTTTTGGTAAGGTTTTCATTGAGGTGGAGAAGTTTGACGTTTTTAGGTGAGGCTCTTTGTTAGTTGGTGAGCTGTTTATGTAGTGCCGTTAGTGCGAGTAAAAGGAGTGACGTGAAGTTGAGTTTGTTGTTGTTAGTTTAGATAAAGAGAGTGAGGCTGTAGCGCTTTTAAGCATGTGGTTTGTTGCTAGTGTCATCAATTGCGTGAAGTTTAGTTGTTTGACGGTTTATTGTGGTAGTAGGGAGCTTAGTGCGAGTGCACTATGAAGGTTTTATGGTTTGAGAGTGTAGTTGAGGTATTTGTTCTACTTTAGAGGTTATTCTTTGCCTGCTGCGCATCAGAGACTGTTATGGTGCAGTGTTTAGGTTCGTGAGACTCTTAGGGCATGTGCTGGAATGTATTCGAGAGTTATGCTGAAATTTTGTTTTGTTTTTAAGTGTGGACGTGTGCTCGTGTAGTGTGTTGAGTAGTGGTGCGGTTTCTTGAGCTGTGCATGTTGAAGTTGGAAGCTTAGTGAGGTCGTTGTGTTTTTGTGTCTTTGGTTGTAACTTAACTCGGAACTTAACAGGCGAGAAGAGATGAGGAGGAGTAGCACCTCGTACACGGTGAAGGAAGTGCGAGCTGCAGAAATATGTGTTTCTTGGAGAAACGAGAGCTGTGAATGACGCCTTGGAAAGTTTCAGTTCCGTGGCTGGCCAGGGCTTCGTCGTCGGCATTGTTAAGTGGAGACTTAGCCAGGAGGTTGTCTTGTCCTTCGTCAGGACTACTGACAGGCACCGATACGCTGGTGTTGCATGGCGTCTTGTCGAAACAGCTGAGGGAAATGGACTTGCGGCTCCATCTGCATTGACACTGGAGTATCTTGCAGGTCTCTGATGCACTGCGATTGCATGGGATCCTTACAGACCTGACTCCTTAGTAGATGTGAAAGAGAAAGGGGTCTCATCTACAGTACAGATGCATCTGTCCAGCCCAGGCGGCTCGTAGCAGGAGATGGACCGGTGCTCCTAGGCTCTCGCGATTACACACCGTGACCATGATCCAGAGAAGCGAACAAAGGGCAGTGCGGAGTGTGTGAAGAGAAAAAACTTGTTCTCTCGCAAGGCTAAGTCTTACAGCCCTGGAATCCCCGGGGGGTGAGGAGGCAGAGATGCCCTCCGTCTTTCCTGAAGAGGTTCTCGAGCACGTGTTGGTGTTTCTGACCTCGCACAAGGACAGAAACGCAGTATCGCTCGTGTGTAAGGCGTGGTACAAGACCGAGGGATGGAGCCGGCGAAGAGCCTTCGTCGGCAATTGCTATGCCGTCTCGCCCGCCATCCTCATCAAGCGGTTCCCCAAGCTGACGTGTCTGGACATGAAAGGGCGGCCGAGGTTCACCGACTTCGGCATGGTGCCGTCCAACTGGGGTGCCTCCATCCAGCCTTGGATCGAGGTCATGGCGGATCAATACCCGGGTCTTGAAGAGCTTCGCTTGAAGCGCATGACTGTGACTGATGAGGATTTGAGGATGGTAGCTGCTGCCTTCTCCAATTTTCGATGTTTGCGCCTCACCAGCTGTGATGGCTTCAGTACTGACGGGATCACTGAGATCACCAGAAACTGCAGGTAATATTTTAATGCTCTTCATTGCGAGGAAAAAAGGGATCAACCCAAAAAAAAGAAACGAAAAATCCGTCTCCTGTGCTGTAAATGAGATGGGTATGGGTGGTAGCTTACTGATGGTCTCGCAACCTCTTCTGGGGTAGTACTTCAATTCATCTTCCCGCATGTCAGTATCGACGATAAGATGGTGGTAAGTATGCTAAGATCGAGGTTGGATACAAGGTCACGCTGTGCAGGTTACATTTGCAGCGTTTTTCTTCAATTCTTTCCTGAACAGTTAATTTAATAACTAAATAGTAGCATTTTTCTCCGTAGATTGCTTTACATTCCTCTTTAATCTTACCAATTGAGGTGTCAATTTCTTTACTTCAACTGAGTTTGAATGTGTGCTATAATCAGCGAAAGTGTGGCAATTGTTAAGGATATTCCAGAAGTTTCACATGTGCTTTCTGAGTATCTTGAAGATCTAAAAGCTGTAACACTCCCTGTGCACAGAAACCTTGCGGAGCTGGATCTTCACGAGAACGACATTCATGTTCGAAGCGGAGATTGGTTAACGGCGTTTCCCGAGACGCAGACGTCGCTGGAGTGCCTCAATTTTGCGACCGTGAAAAGCAAAATCGACGAGAACGATTTCCAGTCTCTGGAGGCTTTGGTGAGTCGCTGTTCGAACTTGAAGAGGTTGAAGCTGAACAGGGAGATTACGCTGGATCAATTGCGGCAGCTGCTTCTGCGAGCGCCGCAACTGGAAGAATTGGGGACAGGGATTTATAACCAAACCCTCTCATGGGGTAAACTCCAGGAGCTTCAGGGCTCTCTTGTTAGGTGTAAGAATCTTCGGAGTCTCTCGGGTCTCTGGGACGTAGTCCCCTTCTGCATACCCACCATGTATCCAGTTTGTCTGGAGCTGACCAGCCTTGACCTCTCCAATGTTCTTCTCTCAACTCAAGACTTCTCGAAGCTCATCACCTATTGCGTCAAGCTGCAGCGCCTACTGGTTTGTTCCTTCATTTCGCTGTTGCCACATTCAGTCGCTAAGATCAAGCTTTTCCTGTATGATATCCATGCGCAAAACTCAACCCTAATCCTGACCTTCTAGGCTTTTGCTATGCCTACTTCTGATTGTGGTGAGAGGGCGTTCTTCGCTACAATCTTCATTATCGGATGTTTTCATGCGCTTATCATATTTGTTGTTGGTTTCACCAGGTTCAAGATTACGTAGGTGACAAGGGTTTGCAAGTGGCAGCAGCAGTGTGCAAGGACTTGCGTGAGCTTCGCGTATTTCCCGTCACAGACGACGGCCTCGTCACAGAGGAGGGCTTCATCGCAATCTCTGAGGGCTGTTCCAAGTTACGGAAGATCCTTTACTTTTGCAAGCAGATGACGAACGCCGCAATGGCCATGTTCGCGAAGAACTGTCCGAAAATGACGCACTTCCGGCTATGCATCATGCCGATCTACGAGGTGGATTGCGACACCAGGGAGCCTCTGGACGAAGGGTTCGGAGCCGTTTGCAGGCTGTGCAAGGATCTGCGGCGTCTGTCTCTCTCGGGGCTCCTGACGGATAAGACGTTCGAGTACATCGGCCAGTACGCAAAGAAGTTGGAAATGCTCTCCGTAGGGTTCGTCGGGGACAGCGATGTAGGGATGGAGTTCGTTCTGGAAGGCTGCCCCCGCCTCCGCAAGCTGGAGGTCCGAGACTGTCCGTTCGGCGACGACGCTCTCCTCACGGGCATCCACAAGTACGAGTCCATGCGTGGGCTGTGGATGTCGTCGTGCACCATCACTAGAGACGGCTGCCAATTCCTCGCCCAGAAAAACCCGTTGCTGAACGTGGAAATCATCACAGACCCGGAGAAGCCTCCTGCTTACCCTGTTGATGAGCATGTTGGAAAACTGTACGTATACCGCACCCTTGCTGGGCACCGCAGCGATGCCCCTCCTTTCGTAGATACGCTGTAGCCAGCGATTCCTCAACCTTATACTTTCTCCCCTTTTCCGGTTTTACTACTAGTCTTTTTTCATTTCCTTCCCATTTGACCAACCTCGAGATCAACAGACACAGAGCGACACAGACAGACAGACACCGAGTGAGAGAGAGAAAGGAAGAGAGAGAGACGCAAGTGGGGGTAGACTCCAAAGAGTTTTGTGCCATGGCTTGAGGAAGTTTGGATACTGTACATAATATGCTGTTGTAAGTGGCTGCCGGACACAGAGCGTAGTGTTAGTGTATGGCAATAGGAGAAGAAGCAGCTCTCTCTCACGGCCGAGCCTGTTTTTGGGGCCCAATTTCATAGTTTGAGAATGTCGTCCGAATTTGGACTTCCTTCCCTTCCTTCTTTCCCTTCACCCACCCACCCACCCCACCCATCCTACCCATCCTACCCCCCCAGGGGGATCCAGTCCAGTTTGATTGCACAAGATGTCGATGCGCTCTCATTGGGCACTTCTACAAATCTTTCTTGGTGACCCCTCGTGGTCCCCGTTCAGTAAACAGAAACTCTTCTGAACTCATAGTTTTAACTTACTCTTGGTATCTTTAGTCCGCCCACCTCCACTTCAGAATCTACGTTGGCACTTTGGCTGGTGTGACTACTGATCACCACTTTCACATCGTGAATCTCGCCCGTCTTGCTGTTTGTGAAACGCGTCAGTCATTTGTTGTTCAAATTCCTAACCTAACACCGCTGGTGTACGTACGACTAGCGTAGTTTCCGAGGCATAGGAGAATTTTTCAAAATGTTGCTGTTGATACTGGTGTATATCTGCCTTGGGAGGCGGTTCACGCCGTGTCCCACGTCTCTATTCTGCAAGTCCCAGTTTTCTAATGCCAGTTTCTAATTTTGTCAGATTCGAAATGGCAAATGGAAATGCTAAAACAAGAAAACGAAAAAATAAGTAAGGGTCTAAAATAATGAAATTTTTTATGGATACCCTTGAAATTTGCCATATTTGCACAAATACCCCTGGATCATAAATTTTATGCATTTGTTTTTGTTATGCACGCTAATTTCTTTTATGACCAATGTTAAAGCAAGGAGTGCTATAGAATGGAAAAGGAGCAACGTGCGCACAAGGGGTATCTATGCAAATATGGCAAATATCACGGGTATCCATAATTTTTTTCCTTTGAAATAATCTTAGCAAAGAAAAGAAATTGTGGACTTGGCTCCTAACTTAGAGCAAAGAGGCCCCACAATCATATTCACGGGTTCTTAACAACATGAATTTAACCCTTGAAGGACAGATGGATAACCGTGTTTTGCCCTGCGTGTAGCATTCTACAGTGTTTTGCATATGGGCACTAGTAGTATTGCTTCAAAAAGTTGGAAAAGGCAATCGTGCATGGTGCCCTCATGAAAATTGCAAGAAGGACAGCTTTAGAGCTAACACCATATTTTTGAATCTTATTACAATTTGGGTTACAAAAAAAATGAATGCATCTCAAGAGGTATTTTTTTGTCTTCCATGATGGACCATGTGTTTATGGTCACTGCTGAAAAAAATCAGATGAAAAATGACTTTTTTCTGAATTGCATAATGTTTTTTCAAAGCTGGAGGATGTTTTTTGTCCTCCTCAATGTTTAGGGGTTAACAATACGGATATATTGTGCATGACACCTATAACCAACAACTCCCAATTCAACTGGTTAGCCTAAGGCTTTGTTAAAAAAAAAGTTATCAAAATTTTGAGTCCACCAAGATGAAGCTTAGGGTTTGTCTTGTTGGGTGGTGGAATTACTTTTGAGCTAATGGATATATGTGTTGTGCTTTAGTATTTCTTGTTTGGCCAATAGTTGTTGGTTTCAAGTGTCATGCACTATAGTCTAATGCTCTCTCTTACTTTGATCCTAAAATTCACATGTAGTCGGCTCAAAAACCGACCATCTAAGGGAAAGATGGCATCTGTGCAAAAATCAGGCCAATTTTGCAATCTGAAAATATTTTTGGTGGAAAGTTAACCCCTAAAGGACCAAGGAGCCCACTTTGGGCTTTATGAGACTCAAGCAGGCTTTATTGACTTCATAATTTGGAAATTTTTCATGAAATTTTTAGGATGGATGCTACTCATCATAACCTACACGTGAAGCTTTATTTCATGTCATTCCAATAAGTAATGCAAAAGTTAGAAGGTTTTTTCAATTTCAATGTCAAACTGGGTAGCAAGAAATATATTCTAAATTATATATTTTATTTTTTGTAGAATTGTATAGATTGATACCTACTCAAAAAAAATTGAATTACTCAATTCCAAACAATGAGATAAGAGTTACAAGGAGTTTTCTTTTGCGGGCAATGAAGGTAGGAAGATGGTAGAAAAAACATATAAAGTTATCTTTTACTCTCAATTTTGAAAATTTTCAAATGAAAATGAAAATCAAAGTTACTAATTGTCTGTTAGAGCATTCTCACCATTGGGATTAGCAATTTTCAAATTCTTCCAAAACTTATTAGCATATTAGTTATATCTTTCATTTATCAATACCTTTTACTTTATAATTTTTGTACAAATGAATCCATTTTTTTTAGTTAAATTTGTTTATATATGCTTTCAACCCATTTTCCAACATATTGCAAAAATTGCACAAGAAATACAATATACGTGTTTTTCTCTAAAAAGTTTGAAAAACAAAACTTCACCTTCTAGAAGGACTAGAAAAGCCTACATTTTGAAGTTTAGGCACATTGATCTTGCAAGTGGTGGGGATATTCATTCTGAAATTTTGGGATAATGTACTTGTGCAAGCCAACTAAAGGATCCTACGGTTGGATTTGTGAAAAAGCAAGTTTCAATGAAGATTTTGACCTTGGTTTGGGGACTAGTATATTGAAGCAGTTTTGGACCTCTAAACACAAAAAATTTTTAGGGGTTAAATTCTCAATTTGCATAATTTGCATGCTCACAGTGAACATTGAGGGTGTGCAATTAACAATTTGGGATGTTAGTTTTACTAATTCCCTTGTCAATATACTTACTTCGTACTTACTTTTGTAATGGATATTAGTGGTGTTTTGTTACTTTAATGTCAATGTTTTAACAAGCAATATTACACAAGAGGTTTTGTTCCTACAACACTAGCATGCTTTTCAAGTAAGGTACCTACTCAAACTTCCTCAATGTAACTTCTCCCAACGCAAAGCCTCCTCCCTTGCTGACTAAAGCCAATAAATTTCAATGGGTAAGCGGTATGCCGTTTGTCATGATTCTTAAACAACAAAAACAATGTCACAGACCTTGATTGAACCTTGATCGGGGGTTGTGCCATTTGTTTTGGGATACTCGTTTTTTTTCCTCTCTCTGGATTTTCTAGGTAATACAGGTACGGTGGTGCATATATCGGGATTCACATAACCTACCTAGAACTTTCTTCAAACAAAGCAATCATGAAAGTTGCTAATCCATGTTTCATTGCAGGTACGTCAACGTTACCTGAATGAAATCTTTTTGTATTTTTGGTTGTCGTACAGTGCATGACACTTATAATCAACAACTCCCAATTCAAGTGGTTAGCCTAAGGCTTTGCCAAAAAAAATTATCAAAAATTCAAGTCCACCAAGATGAAGCTTAGGGTATATCCCGCTTGATGGTGGAATTATTTTTGAGCTAATGAGTATATGTGTTGTGCCTTAATATTTCTTGTTTGGCCAATAGTTGTTAGTTAAAAGTGTCATGCACTATATGCTTGTGAATATAATGGAAAATTACAAAGTGGTGTTGCTTTGCATAATGTCATTTTTGCTAAACACAAGCTAAGTGTCTCACACATGGGCACTCTCATGTTTACGCCACTAGTTACTTGGAGAGTTTGTCCTCATTCTCAATGACTTAAACATGAGAATATCCTTGCGTGTACACTTTGTTCAAATTATGGGTGCAAACAGTATGTGGAGCAAACTTGTATTTAGTCTATGGTTAGCCAGCTATAAGGCAAAATCAAATGGTTGAACTTTGAATATATTCAAACAAAACCGCTCATATTTTTGAAAGTAATATAGTTATAGTAAAAATATAGGCAATGTCTAGTGCAAGCTTGTAAAAACCTTGTTGAAAATGGGTCCAAACATTGATCATATTTCTTGAAGTGTTTCCACCTACAAGCACACTTACTTAGTTTAAACCACTACTGTCCTATTTATGAGTTTTAATTTTATCATTTTAAGTTTGAGAAACTTAACCTCTAAATATCTTGAAAGCAAAATGAGCAAAAATCCCAAAAACTCCATCATTCCATGAGAAATGGAGTCTAAAATTTGTTGCTAAGAAAAGTATAGTCTCTTTTTTGCAATTACCTCCTATTTTGGTTTGTTATTTAGACTGTTGCCTATGAAGGTGTAATGAAAAAATTGCAAACTAGGAGGAATTGCATGTGTTTCTTTACAAATAGAAGAGAAGTATTAGCGAAGTGGAGGTAATGAAACTTTGGCTATAAATGTCACTTGAAAACTAATCACAACAGATGTTGAAATGAATACAATGAACACATAAAGTATTGGGTTTACAAAATAGTGCATATTTGATGGTTTCTCTCACTATGATAATTTACCAAACCTTTCCTTTACCATTGAAGTTCTTATTGTAAGTGTCTCAACTTTAACCTTTAAACGATGAGCTAGTCACTATGGCTGCCCAGCTACAATGGTATGGCAAACATAACAAAGTGTTTACAAAACTTAATACTACTAGCAAAAGGTGCAAAAGCCAGCACTGCAATATTGTCCTTATGAAAATTGCAAGAAGACAACATGAGACCTAACATTGTTTCTATGAATCTTTTCACAGTCTAAGATACAAAAATACATGAGTACATTCAATGAAGTTGTTTTTTTTTGCCTTCCATGATGGATCATGTCTCATTGTTCACTTAAACAAAACAGTATTTTTTTTTGTCAACCATCAGACAAAACGAGTCAGCCTCAACGTTTATGGGTTAAGTAAGTCCATAATTGGGTGTTCATACCTTATACCCTCTTGCAATTTGAGTACCATGTCCTAATTGCAACAAGGAGATTTTGAGTTTCACTGCCAAAAATCTAGCATTTCTCATTTTCAATTGGTCTTCTGATTGCATATATAAGATGTTGCATAATATTTATACTATAATTTTACACCACGTGTATATTTAATTGACTTTGTTTAATAGACTCAAGTTTCAACTTCCTTTTTTATTTATCAAAATTTTAGTTGATTTTCTGCTATTTTATTTTTATCACCCAGCTCATCGAATAACATCACATCCAATACCAATGGTATAACATTTTCCAAAATACAGAGTTCATCACTTTAAAAATTCCTTGGAATCCTTTGATTTCTTATGCTTACTTGAACAGTGTTCTTGAAAAAAACTGTAAAAATAAGCTGTCATAAAATATTGTAATGTAAACAGATAAATTTAAAAAAAGCTCATATAATGTTTTCCTCAATCATGCCAACACTGGTGCAGGGAAAATTAAAATTAAAAACTCCCACATGAAGAAGCATTATTTTTTCACAACAGCACAATCTTGCCAAAATCGACCAGAAAGTTGAAGAGATCTTACGTGAGGATTTTATAACTAGAACATAACTTTGCCCAGAAGTAGTTGCGCTTTTGGATACCGTTATCTTAAATAATAAAGTCAATTTATCCCATATTCACCACAAAGAACACTATTTGAAAGGAATGAAAAATGTAAGCATCCAGTACAGAATAATGGCTAAATAATGATGGCAAAAAGATGAATTACCTTAATCTCTAAGCGTACATTTACACCAAAGGGGGAAATATGAAACTCATCAGGTTAACCCCTAAAGGATGTTGCTTACCAAAAGTGTTGTATGTATTTGTACAAGGATCATTTAGTACTTGAAGAAATGACTATATGACAAATATGAAAAATTTCTCAAAAAATCCCAATTGACTAGAAGTATGTTTATAACTTGGGTTGAAATTTATAACTTCAATGGAATTCATGTGCTACCCAAATGCCCCATCCGCATACAACACAAGATTCCGTATACAAAACATCAACATTCTTTAGGGGTTAAGTTTCAAACGGTCATTGAGTGTTTGCACTAAAGAGTCTGATTGTTGGAGGGAATAATGAACACAATTAAACCTCATGGGGAGGGAACGGGAGGAAGGGGAGAGTAAAGCATGTAGATCTTGAGGCAAAATCAATCATGAGCTTAGAAGATTTTAAAAATAAGATTTTCATTTTTGCAAACTCTTTCTATTTCCATCTCAAAATGACCTTATTCCACGTCTTGCATAAAGTGACCAATCATCCAATGATCAAACAAGTTATGCATTGAATAATAGACAAAAATAATAATTCTGGATGTGCTTCATGTGTTTCATACATCTCCTACAATGAGATTTGAAGTCGTTCATTGTTCATATAACTGATGCTTGCGCTATTTGGGGGTTAACCCCTCACCGCCTAAGGGGACCAAAAATGTCCATCATGTTTTTTGATTTGATTTTTTTTACCTTTTTTAAAGATTAATTTCAGTGGTTATTTTTTTAACTATTCTTATTGAAGTCTTGTTTTAGTATCAAAAATCCAATTTTGAAAATGAATGACTATGATTTGTCTATTCAAGATTTTGTGCAAGGGTGTCCATTGCAAATCTTCACTTTTTAGTGTTGAGAGCCTTTGGAAATGAGCCTCAAGTACATTAGAACTTGGAGAAACAATCACATTAGAAACTTAATTTAAAAAATTGTAAAGTAGATTTTAAGAAGTTGTGAATTGATTAGGGTTGCACATGTTGTACTTTACATACTCATATTTTTTCTAATATCCTTGATTTTAAATTTGAGATGTGAAAAGAGTATTGAAAGACTTCAAATCACTTTCACAGATTTAACACACTCTTAATTAAATGTTATAATTTTTCAATCCATAAGTGATAGTTTTCTTTTCCTATGTGATCCTTAACATATCTAGTTTGAATTTGTACGATTACAATTTTGAAAAAAATAATGCAACTTATCAAAATGTTACCATTCTGTTCATCCAAGAGCACATTCTGAGATACCGGGGACATCTGTGAGCGGTGAGGGGTTAAAGGTGAACACACGCTATCACCACCCAGTTCAACAATTATGTGTTTACAATATAAGTAGTACACATATGTGTTCTAGAATGTGCAATGTCCATATGTGAGGCCGCGTTTAAGAGCTGAAGGGTAATCTGTGCTTTGAACATAGCTAGTCTTGTCCAACATTTAATTTTGCCCTCATGCACATCCAAAATACATACTAAAATCAAAACACACAACAAACATTCTAGAACCATATAACATACACACTAGAACCAAAGCATACAACATACATCCTAAAAACAAAGCATATAACATACACTCTAGAACTGAAGCAAATATCATGCATTCTAAAATCGAAACTTATTACACACATTCTAGAACCAAAGCATATAACATACATTATACAACCAAACATTCCAAAACCAAAGCACATAACATACACTCTAGAACCAAAGCACATAATGTACATTCTAGAACCAAAGTGTATGTTGCTTGTACATGAGAGCCAGATGGTTAAATGGATGATAAGGTGGAAGCACCCATAGCCAACAATATCCCATACCCAGCTTGTAAAGGGTGTTATTTCCAATCTCAGCAAGGATATGTACTTTGGAATGCGTTCTTCTACCATTTTCAAGGTTGAGACCACTTAAGTCATGCCACATGTCCCAAAGTGAAGTAGGAAGTAATGAGCGGAAAGAAGCTTGGCTATTATTAGAATTGCGTGAGTTTAAAGGTTGGCAATGGGTTCAAAGCACATTTGACTCCCAAAATTCATAAAAATTTTAATTTTGCAAATTAAATTACGAAAAATCTGCAACCCTAATATTTCTCATCTTCCTACATGCGATTTTTGTTTTTTGTTTTTTTTTTGTTTCAAACTATTTGTAGTTTGTTGGAGAATTGCTTAAATTATCAGGTATGAGTGCTTCCACCTTAAGGGCGGCTTCATACTATGGCCGAAGGTCAAGAGGCTGTTGGTCTGAGCCAATCAGATTGCAAGAAACCGAGAGTCTAGTCACTCAACCCTTCACACTAGAGGCCAAACTCCAAAGGCCATCATCCTCCAAATGTCTACATGGCAGCACTTTATCATCCAAGGTTGACAGCCTCTTGGCAATAGTTTGGGTTAAGCAAAAATGGAGACCCAAACTATGGTTGAGAGGCCGTCACATTGTTTTCATAAAATAATCAAAAACTTACAAGATCTTGGCAATTGGATTTGGAAGGTCTAATAAATGCTATGGCTTTGGACTTTGGGCTTGGCCTTTGGAGGCTTCACACTATGGCCATTCAAGTTGAGAGGCCATGAAATTTATGACTTTGGACTTTGGGCTTGGCCTTTGAAGGCTTCACACTATGGCCATTCAAGTTGAGAGTTCATGAAAGCTCATTGTTAAGAGTTTAACCTTTGGACTTGGCCTTTGGAAGCTTCACACTAAGGGCAGCCAAAGGTGTCAAAAACAATAATTTAATACCTATTTTCAGCCCATTTTGTTGACCTCTCACCAAAGTTTGACCACTCAATCCCACGACCTCTCGACTTGGCCGGTCATAGTGTGAGGCCACCCTTAGTGTGTACATTTGCCTTACTAGGAAGCAGGTTGCAGTGGGTGTGAGGGGGAGGGGGTGTCCTTGCTTTTGTCAGGCCAATCTCTAATGTTTACATGGATGCCTGCAAAGCCTGACCCCTCCCCTACCCCCGTGACGTGGCTGGCTTGTGGGTAGTCCTGCACACACTTGACCCCAATCCTTTACCTCTCTCAATCAAGTGCAAGGCGGAGCTGTATTGCAGCCCAGCTCCTCCCCAAAGACAAAGGCTCTAGAGGATTAAGGTATGTACACCCATAAGCGTCAAACTAAGGGTTTTGAACATGATGACTATTAATAACTAGTAAATTATAGGATCCTATCAGGAACAGAAAAAAATAAGTTTGCACTTTTGAATGTATTATTTGGATATTGTGAAAATAAGTTGTGAATTTTTAGAGAGCAAACTACCATTGCATCCATAACCACTTTTAAGATTTCATGTTCACATGTTGTACATCCTTGTCATTACATCTATTCACTTCCACAGATTTTTCAAGATTTCACAAGTGACGATTATCACTAGTAAAAAAATAGGTCCTAAATGACTAAGTGACAATGACTAAAGCACAACTACAATGACTATACAACAATTACAAAATGATTGTACAGTCGTGGTTTAGTCATTGTCATTTAATCATTTAGGACCTGTTTTTTACTAGTGTATGAAGACACTGACAATTATGGGTGTACATACCTTATGGCATGAATGTGCACTCCATGTGCCCCCAACTTGTTGACCGGTCAAACTTAAATTAAAAAAAGTAAAAAAAGTGCCCCAAAAAAGACATAAAAGAAAAACCCGTATAAGTTTGTCTCATGTATCCTTTCAAGTGCATCCTCTTTGTGTTAGAGTGATTAGTTGCAAACCCCATGTTGTGTTGTTTGTTTGTATGCATCTCTTTATGCTACACAACGTGCAAAGAGCCGCCTATTTTTCCACACAAGCGGTTGCAGGTCAAGCTTAGTAGGGCAAGACTTGTAACCGCACACGAGGCCAAACAGGTCACTCTTTGCACACTTTGAAATGTTAAAAATGAAAGGGGCTCAATTTGCCACTCAAAAATTGATCCTTGTTTGTAGAATCAATCCCTGTTCAAATTTGTGTTTTAAAGAACAACACAAAAACTTCAAAATAACCCCCTTTTTCTTTTAACATTTTGATGATAATGAGGCATTTGTAAAACTACCATATTCAAAGAGTAGTGTCAGTCAAACAGATATGAAAATTTTGAGGGAAATTATTACTCATTTATCAAAAAGACGATTTGTATGGAGAACAAGGAATCTTGAGGGAATGTTTTGGAGAATTTTTGATCCGCCCAACCTTTCTTACGCAAAAAAAATGAATTAGTTGACAAGATGAGTCATTCTTATAATCTATATATATAAAAGAATCTCATGGGTTGTTTTGGATGAAAAGTAAAGAGTTTGAGTGCAATTATGAGTTGCACTCCATTTATGTAAGTTACACTTTTTACATTTTCTTTATTTAACAAGTTGTGTCTTTTACGTTTTCTATTGTTGCACCTTTTACATTTTTTATAATGATCAACCCATTGGTACAACAGGTGAGTAAACTAGTAATAAATAAATACTTACAAAGTTGTTATTTGCTAATTATTTAATGATGTATGTTTATGGCATTGTAGGGTGTCTTAACCCTTTTAAACAACATATTAGGTCTTAGTGGGGCAGCTCAAGAATCACAAAAAGAATTAAAATGAAAGGAAATTACAAATAGGGGCACAAAAATGGAAAATGCTACAAATAGGGGCACAATTTCAAAATAATTTGTTAATTTTTGTAATTTTTTTTGGTTTGGACATTAGTTTTTTTAAACAAATCACATTAAATGTTAGCCAACTTTCAAAAAAATTTGAGGTCTCTCCAAAAAAATTCATCCCCCTTACTAAAATTTCTTCATCTAGGCCTGATTTGGAGAGGCATTTAAGTTTTTTGAAAATCCGCTTACATATAATGTGATGTGTCTAAATCAACCATTTTCCAAACCAAAACAAAAAACAAAAATTGACAAATTATTTTGAAATTGTGCCCCTATTTGTAATATTTTTCATTTTCATGCCACTAATTATAATTTCTCCTTAAAAAACAGATATAAAGGACGGGTATGCATGCATGACCGATCACAAGACAAAATAATCAAATTCCGTCACTCGCAATAATATGGCCACATTTCAAATTGGACAAGTTCCCACCTCATTTCTGTTTTAACTGGAGGGATTGTTTTTAGTTGTTGTATGGAGATGGCGCCGAAGGGAGGGAGACATGCACAAGGAGCAGCTTTTCTTTGACACTCATCAGCATTGACATAAAACAATAAGAAATTTTAAATACTGGAAACCCTCCAAACCCATCATCTGCATGCTCAAATTCAGTCACCCGTAATAATATGGTCACACTTCAAATTTAACGAGCTCCCGCCTCTTTTTCACTTTTACGGGGGGAAACTCGGGTGTTCTCGATTGTTCTAAGGTAGGAGGTTCATAAACCGTCCAAGCATTAAAACCACCCACCTTCTCAAATGTATCCTTGCTAACATGTTTTTTTCATAGGTTTTTTAAATGCACAAATAGTGTACATTTGAAGAGGTATGCGGTTTTAGAGCCCTATGCCATTTTAGTTTCAAAATTTCATAACTAATTTCACAAAGTTTCAAAAAATATGAATTTTTTTGACTTAAATGCCAAAATTTACTGAAAAATATTTCAAGGAGTTCCACCTCCCCAAAATTCAATTTCAGCCTCAAGCATCACCACCCGGCCCCAAAAACAGATGGCTTGTTGCCATCCGGCTTGCAAAATTGCCCCACCCGTCTTGCATAATGGATGAACTTGTTGAGAGGCCAAGCCAAAAACCTCTAGGGGCTTGCAAAATGGAACTTTTTGCAAGCCAAAGGGTGGCCTCCAAACTGACTTGCAAATTGCATAATACAAGCACACTTGCATTTTGTAGGACGGGTGATGATGCTCTTAGAGCATCTACTCCGGTTGGCTCTGGCCTGTCATTTACATTGGCCTTAAGATTGTATTTGATTTTAGAGTGTCTAGCGTTGACACATTGATGACAAATTTTTGCCCAACCACGCCAAAGAAGGCTCCGGGCACTCTCAGTTGCAATGGTAGTTTTCATTTGTAGCGTGCTTGAATTGTGGCTCTGACACTTTTATTTATTACCTTGATGGTTGGTGAGGCCCCAATTTATTTGCCATCAGTTCTCTGAAGTCTAAACTGCTGACCTCCCCATGGTGTTATGGCAAAGATGCCTAAAGCATCCCATACTGCCATGGCAAAGATGCTTGGAGCATCCATAAATTGCAACTATTTTTGGTATAGTTTTAATTCCAAACCTTGTAACACGTCCTCTTAAACTCAATCTAGTGGACACGGAAATTATAACCCCTAAAGGACCATTGTCAGTTTGATTGACATTTGTGATTTTGGGCATGTACCTATGGCTAATCTACTTTGTGTGATTTTCTAAAACTTTTATTGAAGGTGAGGAATTCATAGATGTACGTGTGAATGTAATTTTTTCTTCATTCCAACAATTATTGAAGAAGTTATGCATGAAAATCTGGAAATTGTTGCTCCCTGAGCAGCCAAAAACTTCTTTAAAAATTTCATTTTTTTTCAAATAAAAACTTAAGATAGGTTCTTTAGACTTATATAGAAGCAAGGAGCTTTGAATCATTCAATTTTGATACATGGGATGAAAGTTATGAGGAGTTTTTGTTTACGGGCAGTTCTAGATTCTCTACTCTAAAATAAACTTTGAAGTCCTTTATTTTACTTAATTTTCATTATTTTGGAAAAAAAACAAAACCAAAGGATGTAGATTGTTCATCACAACATTATAACTATTGGGATTTGCATTTTTCATTTTAATAATTAAATTCTCAACAATTTAGTGTTTTGACTCATTCTATACTTCTTTTTACTTACTATTTTTTCCCATGTGTTGTATAGTTGCAATTGATTTGAAAATTCTCCCAAACATACCTAACTTGGTCTCCTACATGGGAAAAATAAACCTCAATTTTGTGTAGAGTAATTTTTTTGATCTAAGAGTGGTGAAAGCCTTTTGAAATTTCTGGGCAGCAGCAAAAAAAACTTTTTTTTTGCAATTCGGATGTAAATATCTCACTCATTTTTGTGTAGATTGAGCTGATTTTTTACCACGTGTACTTCTTGTAGTCTACTATAAGATCTTACGGTTGAATTCTTGTAAAAACTTTTTTTCTTACTATTGTACTTACTTCCCCAAAAGTGGTAGTTTTCTGTGTTTTTCGCAAAAAAATGGCTTGACGAGCTGATTCTCCATGAAGGGACCGGGCTCAGCCATATGCCGTGTCATTCCACTGGTTGAGATGCTCTTAGATGGTCGATTTATGAGCCTCCTACCTTATGGAGACGGGCGCAGAAGGGAAGGGAGACATGGCACGAGGAGCAGCTTTTGGCTGGCGCTCATCAAGACGGTTGATTGCGGAGTGCCGCTCAAGGAACACATGGAACTGATGGAACTGATGGAACTGATGGAACCATGCCTCGCCCTCCCCCTGGAGTTATGTTATAAAGTCGCCAAAGGACGAGAGGCGCTGGACGAGCGAGCAAGCAGCGCTTGTGGTACGTAAAGAAGACGAAGAGAATCGGAAGGAATCAGCATGGCCAACTACCACATGTGCTCCCTAACTGATTTCACCAGGTGCGTTCTCCTCCCCTTTGTCTCTTTCTCTCCCTCGTTCTCTGGTTCTCTCTCGTTCTCTCGCTCGTTCTCTCTGGTTCTCTCTGGTTCTCTCTGGTTCTCTCGGTGTCTGTCCGCCACACAAACACCGTGCAGACAACTCCACATGGCCTCCGCCTTTGTCGCCACTCGCGCAGCTCTGATCCTCCGCAATCTGCACTGGTTTGAAGGTGGTTAACCCTTAACCCCTGAGCATCCAGAGTTATTTTAGGATTTAGGAGAAAATGGGGATTTAATGGCCACCACAACTTGGAAAATTACATTTAGAAAAAGTGACCGTAGGATTTGAAAAAGGACTATCTTCTTTGTTGATGGGGACCAACCACTATCGTTTTCACCGTACCAATCAAGAGAAAAAGTAAGATCAAGCTGCAATACCCAAAGACAGGATCCCGTCGCTGGGGCGCTTAAGGGTTAATGCATACACCACCACAGTCTGGGAAGTTTTTTTAGCTTAACCGGCCAATATCCAACATTCTCTTGGGCCAGCTAGTTGTTTAGAGTATACTCTCGACTAAGCCTATAAAAAGTAAAGAATATTCTCTCTTTTACCTCTTAAATGGATGATTTTTTTCCTAAACTTTGAATTCAATTTGACAATTCTTGAAATCAACTGACTATTGTAGGTTGAGAGCAGGTTCAGCATAAAATAATTCCCCAAAATTTTGCCTAATTACTCTATAAATTATTCTCCAAAAGTGCCCAATGTCAAACAAATCAAAAAATTGAAATGCCAAATATTATGAAAGTCATTCAGATTAACTATCAATGGAAAGTCAAGGTTGATTTCAAGAGGGCTCAATCTACAACAAATTTTATATCAAAAACTAATTTAAAAAAGTGGAAGATGCTTAAAAAAGGGCTTAATTCTACCAAAAAAATTGGTTGAATGCCAAATAATAACAACTTTTTTTGAAAATGCCTAATCTTGATTAATTATGAAATGCCCAGTTAATTTTTTCTCATAAAATAATCAGTTCGACAATGACCTGCCGAATCTGCTCTCAACCTGCAGTAGCTTGTAACTAAATGCGGGTACTTCTCGCACATTGGACACCCTCGCCCTCGCCATTGCCCCTTGCTCTTGCTTGCATCAATCATTCCTACCGATGCTTTGAGAAGTTGGTTACGGGACTGCTGCGGCTGTAGCCCCTTTTTGGCTCGATTCTCTCATTTCTGTCGTGCACAACAAGGGGTGGTTTCTGTTTTTGTTTCTGTTTCTGTTGCGGATTGCAATTATCCCTGCCCTTAGCTTTGATGGATTTTGGCTCTGTTGACTCTCTTCTCTATTGCTTCCACGGGTTCAACCAGCATTCACAAATGTTAGCTTAATTAATTTTGCTTAACCCCTGAAGGCCCAAGAGGGCCCAAGTGGGGCCAAGTGGGGCCAAGTGGGGTTTCGGGTATGTACCTATAGCTACACTACTTTATGTGATTTTTTGAAATTTTTATGGAAGATGGGTAATTCAAAGATTTGCGTCAGCATCTAATTTTTCTTCATTCTGACATTTATTGAAGAAGTTATGCATGAATTACTGAAAATAGAGAAAGGGACAACCCAAAAAATATATACATATGTTTCTCTAAAATAAAAATTGGGAATTTGTTCTTTAGATTTTCATATACAAGGGAAGCTTTGAATCATTCAATTTTGATTTATGAGATGAAAGTTATGAGAAGTTTTAGTTTGCGGGTGGGTATGGGACTCCTTAACCTCCATACATTCCTTTTGCCCCTTGTAGAATTTGGTGCTTTACTTTTTTGAGCTCTTTGTATATTTATTTTTTGACTTTTTATTAATTTATTCCAAATTGTAATAGACTAAGATTCCTTGGTTTTCCCCATTTGGATCAAAGTGATTTAGATTTCTTAATTTTACATAAATCTTCCAATTTTGCCTAGTGTATATGCAGATTTCATATTGCAAGATTTTGTAAAGTATGATCCACACCTCCAATTCATTTGAAAATTCTCCCACACTTACCTAGCTTGGTCTTCTACATGGAAAAATAAACCTGAACTTTGCATAGAGCAATTTTTTTGATACAAGAGTGGTCAAAGGCTTCTAAATTTTTTGGGCATGAGGAAAAAAAACTTTGATTTTCACTTTAGATGTCAATGTCTCACTTGTGTACATTTAGAATGAGCTAATTTTTTCCCACAAGTACCTCCCATAGTCTAAGGCAAGATCTTAAGGTTGGATTTCCAAAAAAAAACATTTTTTCCTATAATTCTACTCATTCTCCCAAAAGTGGCAGTTTTCAATGGCTTTCACATTCAAAAAAAAGGGCTTGGGCCTTTAGGGGTTAATTTAGCCTAAATATTTACTTAAAATTATCACCTAATGTGTTTTTGATTGCGAACACCGGACTGTTGAATTTGAATTTTACGCACATTTAGGAGTGTTTTTAAAAGCCAATTGAAAAGCTAGTTATGAAGGTCACAAATCTTTAGGCTAAGTAAATTGGAAATTAGGGTGATCTACGGTGTGGTGATGTTTTGGTAATCATAGTTAGCACTTAGAGCCAGATTTTTTTTCCAAGGGACAATTTGTATTCCTATTTCTTATCTTGGAGCAACACACCTACAAAAGAACCACTATGTGACACTCCTAATAAGAGAAAATCCTTCCTCAGAGCACTAAGTATTCCTTGTGAAAGAATGCTATTCTTGAAGTCATTGGAGAATTATGGGAGAGACCTAGAGGTGATTGACTAGTGCTTCTTTGAGATTGCGCATTCTTTTGCAATTGTGAGAGTTTTTCCTTCTTCATTGTCAATGACAACCAGAAAAAAAATTCAGACATTTAATGTTTGATAGAGCTATTGTTTAACTCAGGGACGGTTCAGACTATATCCCACGTCTCAAGTCCCACTTCAATCTGAGAATCTGATGGGTGGAGAGGCAAAAGATGGGACTTCGCATTTCAGCCAACTATGCCTCAAGTTCCACATCTCACTTGCTTACATGGCGTTTACATGGGAGCACTTTTGAAAGTTTTGGTGTCAAAAAAAGTGAGATTTCATTCAAGGATTGAGTTCACCAAAATGCTAGATCCATCTTTCATCCCAAGTCTCATCTTTTCTTGCCTACAAAGATGGGATTTTGCACTCCCGTGGGACTTTGTCACATGGGACGTGGGACATAGTCTAAACCGCCCCTCATTATCGGCAATTCTCAAAGTACATGAAAAATGGGATGAATTTTGGTCACTTAGGCACTGAGCGCTTAAGGCAAGAAATGATGTCATTTGATTTGGGGAATTGATATGTGCACACCTAGGGTTTGATGTATGCACACTGGGATAGTCTTTAGATATTTATCATCAACATTTGGAAAGTTTGAATTTAGATTTGGATTTAGAAACCTTGATTTAGTTTAGAACCATAAAGGAGGATACAATTGAACAATGTCCAATGAATTTTTTTTAGTTTTTTTTACAAACAAAGGTAAAAGTAATAATCTATCCCCTATCTAATGTAACTACAAGAAATTGTGTCCTAATTGACATGTCCAAATTGACTAAATGTGTCCAAAATGACAAAAAACTGTCAAAACGGACAATTTCTGTAGATTTGGCCATGTTGATTTGGAAATATTTTTGTCATTTTGGACAATTTTCCTTGTAGTGTTTTTCACTGGGCACTATTCAATTGTATCTTCTTTTGTGGTTCCAAACTAAATCAAGGTCTTGAAAGCTAAATCTAAATTCAAACTTTCCAAATTCAACTTGTTGATGGTAAATATCTAAAATTTGCCCCCCCCTTGGTGTGCAATGTGCATATATCAAACCCCTAGTGTGCACATATCAATTCCATTAATTTATTCCTTCTTTTCATCTTTGTATTATACTAGTGGTTGAGGCTTGCTATGCTCCGCTCCAAAATTGCCTGAACTTAATAAATGTTTCAAATATTTGGTAATAACAACAGAAAAGTGAAATCATGAAAATCCAAAGTTCCTCAAAATCACAAAATTTTGAAAAGTAATAAAGTGTGATGCAAAGAGAAACAATAAAACAACATCTTTAATATCACTATGTGCACCCTCTCTAATATCACCTCAACTTTAGCTGCTATCTCCCCATTTTAGAGATTGATAATGTGATATTACTGGGTCAGATGTGATCTTACAAAGGTCACAGAGACTGAAGATTTGATATTACAGAGGTCACTGTGATTTTAATAGTATGATTCAAATATGTTCTTTTCGAAATAACAAGGCTTAGTTGTACAGTACGTTTGTGTAGATTATTGAGCTTTGTCGGTAAAAATTTGATATTTCCTAATTTCGACTGGATTTTTGTGTTCATGCACAAGATATTCCTCATAGCATAATATATTATAGTTAGATGTTTTGGAAAATTTGTCCATTTTTTTAGTAGTTACAAATTTAAATTGTATTTAATTTTGCCATTCCAACTGGCTGATTTTGTATTGGTAGTTGGTTCTTCCCAATCATTGGTTGCATTCAGTCTCAACATCATAACTTTTGTGATTCTCTGTGACAAGCTCAAGGTTGTGCGCCAAAAGAACCTGTATTCTTTAAAATGCTCAACAAACATTGAGGCAGTTCCTCATGAATGTTAAAGAGTAAAGTTTATACCTTGATTGTGCCACGACTTTAACCTCAAATTTTTTGGTTATTAGAAGATTATTCTGGAACAAACGGTACACCAAAGGATGAATGCTAATTTGAGGATCTAGAGTACAAGTAGACCACTCCAACAATATCATGTATTAAAAGTAGTTGCACAATTATAGGGTATACATTTTGGGTGCAGGCACTTGATATGTAATCTAGTCATGTTTTTGCAATTCTTTCATCAAATTTGAAATACTTAGGGCATCCCAGTGCCCTCCGAGGGTATGACAGACATCCAAAGTAGATGAAAGTGCTGAAGGTCCTTTCAAAACCCTCTCAAGACACTTTATTTTATTGTTTCTAGCAAGGGCCCTTTAAAACACTATTTATCATTATTCATTGCAAGTTTAGTGAATTTTATCCCATACTTTGTTTGATAAATGGTCAAATGATTATTTATGGGGCATGTAGTGAAGTGCAAGGTCACCTTTTTGAAGAGCATGGGTGGAATCAAGGAGTTTGAGGGCCCTTCAAAAATAGATGGAAACCTTTGAACATGTGAGGACTAGTGGAGATGCCCTTGCGGTGAACTTTCATGGTGATAGCTATATTGGAAAGCGCAAAGTTGACTAATAGTTTTACATAACAAACTTGTTTATTGTATTGGTTTCTTCCATTTCAAGGCCCTTCCAATTTTGGGCTAGCATAGAAGTTCACATTTCAATGATAAGTAACCACATGATCAATTCTCTAGAATGCTACACAACATCATCTAAGATTCTCTCCCGTTTTGCCAACATAGAATCCCATAAATTGCATCATATGCTTGAATTTCAAAGTACAAAACTTGAGAAGTAAGACACAAAAAAACACGACACAAAAAAACACAACCCAAAAAAGGAAATGGAACATAGCAATGTTCTTCAGGTGTAGCTAGTTTTATCAAAATTTCCACCATATTTTTTCTCATATCTATGAAAATAGATTAAAAATTTGAAGTTTTAACACATATGGCAATGTTATTAGCCACTTGAACTACATTTAGGATCACTATACCAAAATCACCAAATACTATGAGTGAATAATAGTTTTGGTCCATGTCAATTTTGGGTATTGCCACAAATTACTATGACAAGCAAGATCACAAATCCTAAAAAAATTTACTCCAAAAAAGCTTGAACATACTTTTGAACTACTCAGAGACTCTATTACTTTGAAGAATTTTAGTCCACATAAATTTGCAAAAGATAAGGATTAGTAATACCACCAAGAACATTGTAGTGTGCATAATACAAGCAAGATCCAATACCAAAACTCCTATAACGCGTTATTTGTTAAATTGGGAATAACAATACATTTTGGGACTTCTGAAAGTTTCAAATGACCACCTGAAACCAAGCTCACAGCACTTTTTTGATACACGTGCCCTCACTTGAGAGGAGGAATTTGCGAGGGAAAAAATCTTAGTGGCTCAAACTAAATTTGATACCTTCAAATCTAATTTAAGGTGACTTTTGGGTTTAAGGTGGAGTACAAAATGATACCTCCATTTTTCCCAATTTAACAAATAACGCGTTCTATATGCTTTGTTGGCTTTGGACCACAAGGAAAGAGGCGTTGCATCAACAAAAGCTACCCTAAGAAAGTTTGAATAGGTACCTTCCTTGAAAAATAAATTGCTACAAGGACAAAGCCTCTTGCTTGTTGTTATCTTGATGTTTAAAGCAAAGCTGTTGGCAAAGGAAAAAAACAGTCCTTTGCTTCTAATTCGTGTGTGGGGTACCTGGCATTTCACCCTTCTTGCTACAAATACTTTACTAAGTAGACAAAAAGTTTAAAAAAAGCCTTATTGTTTGTTGATTAAAGTCCTAACACGCCAGCCAGTGAGACCAAAGCACGTAATATCGAAGAAAAATCAACATTTAGACTAAGTCATTGGAGACAAAAAAAACTGCCAGCTCTTTAGCCCTGGTGTTCGGTACCTCCACATGTCTCGGAGTTTGAGACAATCTAAGATCTTAAGCAGGCAAGAGAGAAAGCGGGTGCACTGACTAATAGTCATTGGACCGGATCAACAACAACACTCTGAAATCTGTACAACGAGCTCACAAAAGCACATTCCCTTTCTAGAAAATTGTACAAAAATACAAACAATAAAGCATCTCCACTGGAACCGTTTTTGAAGGGCGACAAAGAGAGCTTTCCGTGGGCCTTTGGTTTTGCCAAGTTCCATTTTCTGGCATGCAAATGTCCGGGATTTGCAGTACCTGGGCAACACTGAAAAGCGCACATCCGTCATTTCTGTTATTAGGCCTGTTTATCAAAGTCCATAGAGTTGAACATACATAGCAGTAGACGATATAAGAGCATCCGCACTATTACACGCAAAACACACCTGGAATACCACAAATACCACTTTGCATGCTTGCTTTGCTTGGCGCACCTCATCATGCAAATGTTGAATGCAAGTCAAGGCTTGTTCAATTGTCACTCAAAAGAAATGTCAAAGGTTTGGGTAATTGTTAGCGCACCCAAATCCAAGACGGTCAAGGCTTGCTAGTTGGTTGGTAATGGAGGCTTGCGGTTGAAGCTCAACACCTATCTCCGTTCTTGTTTGAGAACAACAATGGACATCCAAGACTTGAGCAAACCTATGATTGTGGATGCACCCTCGACACCTGCTTTTGACAGCTCCAAGTTGAATGCAAGGGTGCAGATGCTCCAAGATGATATTTTTGCAAAAAACCATACCTGACAATTGTCAAACTTGGGGAAGTTGGTCTTCAAGGTTTTTGCAGAGGAACATACCGCTCTGCTACGGAACTTCTTTTGCTTCACATCTAGAGGCTTGGGGGGCTTGTTTGGTGGTGCGGGACTGTTTTTGCCTCACATTCACAAGCACCAAGCTCACATTCACAAGCTTGAGTCTTGTTGTATCGGTACCACTGGAGATGCATGCTCTTATCTCAACCCAAGACACTGGATGGACCTATAACTTCATTTCTATTGGTGGGGGCTAGTTGTATGGAAGAATGAGGTACTTTAAAGGCTCCAAAGCAACCACAATAACACATAACCAAGACAGGGCTCCATCAAAATGACCTCCTTGCATTGCAAATTTGCTCATTCTCCAATGCCCTCATACTTCTCTTGTAATGTGTACTTGAACGTCACATTGTGCTTCTTTGCAAGAGCTCTCAACTGACTTTCTCCAGTGACAAAATGTGCAACAGGAGTGACAGGATATTGCAGAATTTTGGACGGGGAAAGGAGCAGAAGCAGCCAATTCTCAATCCGGAATCCCACCGTCTTGGGTTAATGATGCTCTCACCAAGGATTCCAACGCCATTTCCTTTTTGGAAGTACACCATTCCCACTGACCACGGCAGACTGATGAACAACGTTGGCGATTATATCCTGATGCTCCTTGCATCCAATTTGCTGCAGCTCAGAATCCCGGAATTTGTGTTCAGTCACACCTTTCCAAACAGGTCTAACATACGTTTGCTTAAGCGTTGCAACACGACTAACAGCATCCATCACCCGTTGGTAAGGAATCCGCCCGGTTAAAACGCCTTGAACCAGGCTGTTCACAACGGCAACTTGCCGTGACAAGGTATGCGAGACGAGCACCATGTCAACGCCAGCAAGCACCGCCTGAGTAGCAGCTTCTTCAATGGAAAACTCCTTCAGAACAGCGCCCAGCTCCATGCAATCTGACACGACCACGCCTTCGAAGAGAAGAGCGTCTCTTAAAGGTAGAAATATCATAAACCGTTAAAATCAGCCACTTAGCCTGTAAGATATGGGGCATTTCTTGAGAAATTGAGCTCAATCTGTGCAAAGACAAGGATATTAAGGAAGAATGAAAAAAAAAAAAAAAAAATTCTTAGGAATGAATATTTTATGTAATATTAGTTTAGGTACTCATTGTACCAACGGGTGCAAAATTATCACAAAATGTGGCCAATTAAGAAAAAACACAAAACGTGGCAAAGTAAAAAAAAATGTAATTTAGATAACTCACAAATGCTAGCAACTTGATTCAAAGTAAAGCCTCACTGTAAACCACATTATGCATGTATCCCTCTCTTCAATGCTAGAACGCTCATGTATTCTTTTATATATAAAGATACCATGTTAGTAAGTTTATCCCAATTAGTGATACAGTTAGTGAGTTTATCCACAACTTTCTCTTCACCAATCGGAATGCTCATGTATTCTTTTATATATAAAGGTATCTTTTGGTTAGTGAGTTTATCCCAATGAGTGATCTAGTTAGTGAGTTTATCCACAACTTTCTCTTGACCAACAAACGCTCATATATTCTTTTATATAAGTAGATAAATGTGGATTCTTCATTTGGACCTATTCTAATTTCATAGGTTCACTTAAAACGGCTACCTCTAGAACCTTGTTCCGAAACAAGTGTGAACCAATCAAATGCAAAAAAATAGTATCTTTTCAAAATCTTTTTTAGAGCCAGCTATTGTTGGTTAGTTTCAGAACAGTCCACTGTGCCATTATTGAGGAGTAACCGGTTTATGGAATTCCTACCTTAAGTAGTCAATTGCATCCTTGCACATCGTCGCCGGTTTGGGTTCTGATGATGGAAAGGTCTTCTTGAAGCAGGGTGCATCGATGTGAGCCACCATGATCGCTGCCACGTCTGCATCCACGGCTCTCTGGAAGGGCGGAATCTCGGTTTTCATGAGTTGTGTCAAGCTGTGAGGAAGAAGAGGCAGGTGCTCATGGCTGTCTAGGAACGTGCCTCCGTGCCCTGGGTAATGCTTTGCACATGCTGCCACTCCTTCGTACTGCAAGCTCCTTATGAACGCGAATCTGTGTGCATCCAGTGTACAAAACCCTGAACCCTAAACCCTATTCAAAACGCAAAACACAGAAATTGTACTGAATCCTAAACCCTAAACCTACTCAACGCAAAACACAACAATTGTACAAAACCGTAAACCTTAAACCTGCTCAAAACAAAAAACACGTCAATTGTACAAAACCTAAACCCTAAACCTATTCAAAATGCAAAACACATCAATTATACAAAATCCTAAACCTTAAACCTACTCAAAATGCAAACACAATAATCGTACAAAACCCTCAACCCTAAACTCACTCAAAATGCAAAACACAGCAATTGTAGATGAAAAAAAATTGTGTACAACGCCCTCCAACAAGTTCTCAAGTTCTTTGAAACTTAGCTAGGCAGTAACTACTGATGAAGAATACCAATTGAACACTTTGAAATCAAAAAGATCCCACAAGGCCATACGCTAGCAATCTCAAACCACATATTTTACAAATCATATTTACAGATCATATTAATGGAAAAAAATACTAGCAGTGCTATGGGACTAGTTATCGTTTGACAAAGTTGAAATAATGGCTAGCTGAGATATTATGAACTCTGAGAACTTGTTGGAGGGCACACTGTACACAATCAAACAGATTTCAGAGCTTAGAGCTGTGTTGGATGCTGTCATAGAGATACAAAGGATTTTCAGACACTCACCCGAAGTTAGCAACGGCAGCCTGTGTTGTTGCAAAGGACCTCTTGCCAATGACTGTGTTCTCAGGATTGGTGTCGACATCCAAGACTGGTGCCAAGTTCATGTCGATGTTCACTGCTCGAAGTTCCTTCCCTATCACACTTGCTATTGCTCCAGCTGCCGATGGGTCACACGTGTCTCCAACTACTCTGGCATGGGGTATGACGGTGAATGGAGGTCCCAAGCGCTGAACGTAACCCCCTTCTTGATCGACCATTATCAAAAGTGGTCTTTCTCCCGCTTCTCTTTTAAGATCGGCACACAAGCGTGCAACCTAAAAGATGAATAAAAAAATTCAGTACAAATTAACCCTAAAATGACCAAAAGGCAACAGTATATATGTTGCTGTATAATTGGCATTTGCTATCAATAAGAAGTTTTAATTTGAGATCTCAAATAGCTTACTAGAATTGTATTGATCTATTCTTCAACTTCTTTGTTGATTTGAAACGTAGTAAAGGTGTGAATTCATTCCAAATACAAGAAAAATATCTTATATCGTACTGGTCACAGTGGCACGTTCAAACGTTTAAGGGTTAAACAAGTACAATTCAAGAAAATTGATATAGAAAAATCAGTCAAAATGTAGAAAGCGTGACCTGCTCAGGGTCTTTGAAGTTCCTGTTGAAAAGTATCACTCCTCCAGCACCTACACCACATACAATCATCTTCAGCTTATTCAAGAGTAACTGGGACATGTACCGACATGTGATTACATCAAATAAATCTTGCACAATGAATTTGATAATGATTCTGATAACAGGGGTAGTGGAAATAGGAGCCAATGGGAGCACTTCTCCATGAATAAAGTGTGACTCCCCTTTTATGGGTGGTGGAGAATGGACAATAACCTTACTTAGAAAATGGTGACATAGCAAGAAAGCAAGTTGCATTCACACACTCAACCAAAATCTCCAACTATAAGGAGGATGAAAACAAGAAGAGCAAAATGAAAAAGAGACATGCATTTGTAAAAACTTCATGCTCTAAAACTTCTCCACACCCATTCTGCTCCTTTAGAAGTGAAGAGAAAAAACTTCTCATTCTTCAAAGAATGGAACTGAGAGAGTGCCCATTCCCATTCCTTGAAGATTGAAAATGGGGTGAAAAAGGTGTGACTACTCCTAATGTACACCACCTCAATAGAAGAACTTATGTCAATATGAAGTCACCTGCCAGTACAAGTTTAAACTAACTCTTTGCTAATGGTATCCAAACAACGTATTCTTACGGAATTCTCCGTTATTTGCTAACAAAAGCATATGAGAACTTTCACAATCCAAGTAACAAGAAATGTGCTTGTCTTAGAGTATGTTCACACTTGATGTTAGGAGGGTATTAGCAATATGAATGCAATCTAAAGGTGTGTCCAAATGGATCTAATTTTCCTTCCGTAATACCACACTTAACATTAAGTGTGAACACAACCTTAGATTGAAAAGAAGAATGCCGTCTAGAAATAGAAAAGAGAAGAGGCAGAAAATAGAAGAAGAAGACAAGCTCTCACCCATTGAAATCATTCTCCTTGCGTGGTTGTTCAGAGACGTTCCCTTAAATCCAAACACAAGCAACTCAGCTACCATAGCTCGGATGTTAGCAACCTGAGCCGAATCAAAGGTTGCTTCCACCACCTCAGATACCTCGCATTCATCAGAGGAGGATGCAGTTGGGTTGAAGAAAGGTCTAGGGTTTCTGAGATATGAAGAAACACCTCTCGATTCATCCATTTTGAAGCCACTTTGTCAGTCTTCTTCCTGCCGGTATTTCCCTCTTGAATGCAAGCTGTTCTCAACCAATGCGCTATCCTTCTTGAGCAGATGTCGACATAAGTAATGCTATACCGTGAGCTGTGAGCCTGGGATTTTGTCAAAATATTAAATTTCACGTATAACCGTGTATATAGGGATTTATAATTATGCATTTTAACCCTTAAACAACCATATGGCATAGTGTATATGCTACCGTATCATTGACATTTGCTACCAACAAAGAAGTTTTCAATTTGGGATTTGGGATCTCAAATAGCTCACTAAAATTGTTTTGATCTATATTTCAACTTCTTTATTAATCTCAAATGTAGTAAAGGTGTAAATCTGTTCCAAATACAAGAAAAACACCTTGTATTGTACTAGTTGCAGGGGTTAAATAACCATAGGGCATAGTGTATATGCTACCGCATCATTGACATTTGCTACCAACAAGAAGTTTTCAATTTGGGATCTCAAATAGCTCACTAGAATTGCATTGATCTATATTTTCAACTTCTTTGTTGATCTCAAATGTAGTCAAGGTGTGAATCTATTCCAAATACACAAGAAAAATACCTTGTATTGTACTGATCGCAAGCAACACGCTCAAACGTTGCAGGATTAAACTTTCTTTCTCTTGAAAAACTTGCTATATTTTAAGTTTTTTCATTAATTTTGAACTCACATAAATCTTCACTCACCATTTATGGTTAAAACCACTCATGGCTAAAACGCTCACAAAATAGCATTGTCCATGTCACTATGGAGCAACACACCAATAATCCCAATGGCTCATCAGCTGGAAACCCTAATCTTGCACTTTCATACAGAAACCTTTCTTTGATTTTCGTCCTCCGTTGCAAACGGCGATACCGAAATCCTAACAACCAACTCTATACAATCAACACATTGCATGTACTGTACTGTTATTTTCATCCTTAAAAAAAACAGTACAACGTTGCACAAGAATTTAAACACAATCTATTATGCATGACACTTATAACCAACAACTATTGGTCAAACAAGAAATACTAAAGTACCACACATATACTCATTAGTTCAAAAGTAATTCCACCACCAAGTAGGACAAATCCTAAAATTCATCTTTGTGGACTTGAAATTTTTGATAATTTTTTTGACAAAGCCTTAGACTAACCAATTGAATTGAGAGTTGTTGATTACAAACCCTAAGCTTCATCTTAGTGGACTTGAATTTTTGATAACTTTTTTTTTGACAAAGCCTTAGACTAATCACTTGAATTAGGAGTTGTTAGTTATAAGTGTCGTGCTCCATAGAACAAAATAAACTGACAATTATTCAAAGAGGCAATGTACTAGTAAGTTACTTGCAGATTAGCTCTATCACCTCGGCATTTCGGAATACAGAATCAAACGTTCTCACAGCCTTTCATTTGCAAAATATGCGAAAAATGCACAGATATCTTTGAATGTGCACCTGCGGAACAGAAACGAGAAACAAAAAATTCAAAATCAGTACAACTTGAGTAGGAGATTTAAAATACTAATATTCATTAAGTGAATATTAATGCAAATGAATGCGAAGACCGAGGATAAGGCATTGAGTTCGACGCAAAAGGTTTTTTTGAATGAAGACAACTGACTGACACATCATTTCAAGTAAAAAATTCAGCTACTAAAGTTTCTCTTCAGATACTACGATTCTTAAGCTTAGTTCTCGAAATTGATTCGTAGAATTAAGTTTAGGAATCTGGTTATTCTGCGTTAGAGAAGAAACTGGTACCGCCATTTCAAACAGAGTCACAAAAACAGAGTCACAAAAACAGAGTATGTGCACAAAAGTGAAGAGAAACAACAACAAAAAAATATAAAAATTTGCAGAAAAAATAGCGTAGAGATTATTTTGAACATCGGAAATGCTTACGTCAATAACTTACCGGAAACAGGAGCGGCGAATCCGTGGTGCCGAAATTGAGCCCGAGCTCGGGGCAGCTGGAGTGCGCCACTGATTCATGCTACAGTATAACGAAGTGTACCGTAGCTGCTGGAATGGAAGCATATACGGTACGTGTATCGTACATACCCAACCGTATCGTACTAAAGAACCGATAAGCGAGGGCTGATTCGGCATTAAGGTAGGAGCACCCAATGTCGCTCATGCACTCAATGCTGTCAGTCTGTACACCAGGCATTCATTTTGGAACCCAAATGCTGATTTGTCATAAATAGCTTATTTTCCTTATTAGAGAAAATAAGCTATCTATGGCAAGTCAACATTTGGGTTTCAAAATGAATGCATGGTATATAGATTGACGGCACTGTGTGCATGAGTAGCATTGGGTGCTTCTACCTTAACCCCTAAATGTCTGAGAGTGTCGCTCTAATCAATACAATACAGGATATTTTGCTTGTATTTGGAATGAATCTACATCTTTACTATAGTTGAGATCAACCAAGAAGTTGGAGAATAGATCAATGCAGTTCTAGTGAGCTACTTGAGATCCCAAATTTTAAAAAATTATTGATAGCAAATGACAATTATACATCAGCGTATATACTATGCCCTATGGACATTTAAGGGTTAACCCTCAAAGGACAAGGCATCCCTTTGCAACCAATACAATACGAGATATTTTTCTTGTATTTGGAGTGCATTCATACCTTTATTATGTTTGAGATCAACAAAGAAGTTAGAATATATATCAATGCTGTTCTAGTAAGGTAGTCAAGATCCCAAATTAGAACTTTTTGTTGGTAGCAAATGTCAGTTATATAGCAGCATACATACTATGTATTATAGTAGCTTGGTCCTTTAAGGGTTAAAGGTCTGGGAGTATGCTTTGGTAGTACAGTAAGAAATGTATATGTATGAAAATTGTATTTTCTCCTCTTAAGTTTTTTTAATGTCCTTGCAAGCAATTTCGCTTTGTGTGATTTGTTTCTTGCTTGTTTAAATTATTTCTTGCTCTTCTTGAACAACAACCATGTTAATTCATTGTTTTGTTAGAGGACTTATCTAATTCCTTAGCCGTGACGCCTATGATTTTGTTGTCAAATGGGGATGATTATTGGTTTTGCTTGCAAACCAATAGATGAGCTTCTTGTTATTGATTTCTAGCTTGCTTCACATGATCTTTGTGGGTTGTGGCACATTTCTAATGAATTCAACTATAGTGTCAAAGAAATTGAGTCGGGCAAAGGTCTTGCTTGGCTCATTGACAGAGAAGAGAGTCTTGAAGTCTCGGAAATTTTAGAAGGCAAGAAAGATGTTTTTGAGATAACTAAACCTCCATTTGATGCACATCCAATTAGTGTCCTTGAAACTATTTTTTATGCTACTTTGGAGTATTTTTAAAAATGATTTAAATAACATGAAAAAGAAGAGGTTTATTTAATTGCCAAGGGTGGTCAAAAGAAGTCTCTATACCTTGATGCTTGGGAATATAATTGGTTCAATGATTTTAGGATCATGTCTAGCATTAACAATCAAGATTCAATTAAAGACATGTTCAAGAATTCATGCGCCTTGCTAAACAAACAATTGCCAGCATTTTTTCTTTGTCCAATGCAGACATAGTATGCTTTATCTTGGTGAAATGCTTGTTTGACTTTTGCTAGGAATTAGTCAAACTATTAGAGCCAAGCTAGAGAAGCTTGGATACTTCCAAACTTGAGGAAGAATTTTACATTTTTGGAGGATCTTTGGTTCATGAAAACTTGTGTTGCATGCACTTCATCAGCACAACATGCTAGAAATGCTGTCATAGGACATAAACAAAGGACTATTGCAGCTCTCACACTCAAGTCGGATGCAACCATTTTAGCGCAAGCATCTATATCCAAATAAGACAGGTGTGGTTGCCAATTCCAACTAGCATTTTCTAATAGTGTGGAATTTTGTGTGAGAGCTCAACAAGAATTGGCTGGTGTGATATTGACTTGAATTTCCTCAATATTGCTTTTGTATATTCATTTGTTTTGACAAGAAATCATCAAAAAATCACAAAATTGATCTTAGACACTCTCAACCTAAAAAACTTCAACGTCTAGTTACATGCTACCTACCAAATGTGGTTCTAACCTTTGATACCTATTTTGCACACCTTCCAAAGTGGCTTTCTAACATGCTAGGGCCTCATCCATTGTTCTTGCAACCAATAGATGGCATTCTATGTGATTTAGAAGTTGTAAGTAGTTTAATCTTGTATTTTTGGCTTTTTGATTTAACATCAATTTTAGTAAATTAGAAGACCTAGTTTACTAGAGTCAATTTGCTCTCCCTAACATGTAGTTGATTTGTAATGCCACTTAATAGTTTCTTCCATGCATTAATTTTATTCCTTAATTGTATTTGAAGTGGTACCCCAAATCACAAGTTGGAATAAAAAGCATCTCTAAGTGGCTTAAGGAGATGGTGCAAGACATTCTTGATTGTAATGTCAGCTGCTTCTCCAACAAGATCGCTAGGATTATCATTGTGAGCCACTTGAATGTTAGGAAAACACCTAGTGAAATAGGAATGAGACTCACTGATTACAATTCTCAAGAAGATTATATGCATTACAACACAAACAAAGATGGAATAGAAATGCATGCGCTCCAAAACATAGCTAGTGTAGCCTTTGGCACTGGTGGTAATATCTCTTAGCAAAAATCTTTCAAATTACTAGGGCAAAGTTTTTATGAGCCTCAAAATAAACAACCTCAATTGGTTCTGCCTTCACCGTTGGTTTTTTCTTCCAATTGTGATAGTAGAGATGTATCAAAATTTATTGTTTCCCAAGATCATGCAATGACTACTCAACTTGTTTGAGCATCTGACGAGAATTGCAAGTGGGTGATTGATGAGGACAATTGGAGGTCCAATCTCAATGTTTAGCAAGAGAGTGAACCTCTTATTACTTCCAAAAAGCAAGTGGTTGAAATTTCTTGTATTAACAACAGTTTTAATGTCAACAACATCTTCTTCTATGGGAAGATTAATAAATGTACCATTCCGTTAAGCATGCTAGAGTGCAACTTTGGCAAGAGCGCTTTTCAACTCTTTCAAGAACCAATAAGAACAATTCAAAGCATTGTTAAATAGACTTAGTGAGGTCAATTTAAAGGAGTGATACATTTAGTGAGATCAACTCCATGTAGGAATAGATTTTGTGAGACAATTCAACACAGTAATAAACTTAGTGAGACAATTTGAAGTGATGATAGACTTAGCACCAATGATCACAAATTGTGTGAAACATTTGAAGGAGCCAAAAATTTACACTGCTTTACAATCCACTATCATAGAATATTGCAACATTGCCAACTCTTTCAAAAACTAATAAGAATGAACAATTTTCATCATCATTGCAACATTACCAATACACTACAAAGAAACCATGGTTGAATCTACAAAAGTTGACAAAGATTGTGACCTAATCTACACTGTACTATAGATTAGGTCACAATCTTTGTTAACTATTTGTAGATTCAACCATGGTTTCCTTGTGATGACATGCATACTCTTTATGAAATATGAATTAGAACAATACAACACACCATATGGCATTTAAATATGGAACCAAATTTGCACATGTTACTAATTCTGCCCTAGTAAACAGCTCAAAAATGAGCCAAATTGGACTCCTAGACCTTTAACAATACAAAGACCATATTTTATTAATTTGACATGAGAGCCTATGGTCAAAGTTAGGTACACTTATAACCAACACTTTGGAAGTCTATAACGCGTACTTGTTAATTTGGGAAAAATAGTAATTTTGGGATTTTTAGATTTTACGTTTTTAAGAGATTTTTGGTTATCTAGAGTGAATTTAGTGAATTTTATGATGATTCTTCAAGGCATTACATCAATGATGGAATATATCTTAAAGGGATTATAAAAAACTCCCTTCAAATCACCAAAATATTCTCACAATTGTAAAATTTGGTATTCCCAAAATACATTTTGGAGAAGACTTTTTCTCAAATTAACAAATATTCTATAGGTTTATCTTTAATTCCTAAAAAATATTCAATGGCAAAATGATACATGGGCATAATAAAAAAGGCATGTAGTATTGAGATTTTGATTGAGATCCTAGATTTCTTAGGATGAAGTGCAAAATTTAGAATGGAGGGATCCAATGGTATAGGTGTATTAAACTTATGAAGATAACATTGTTGTTGGCTTTACCAACAACCTCATATATGTGTGGTTGTTGTTGTGATGTTAGTAATTACGCTTTGTTGACCCACTTGACGTGCGCATCAACAAGTTGCAAAATCATCTTTGTTGGTGCGTGCCTCAACTATATACAAGCACAATTTGCCATTCCTATTGGGTCCCTTATTTTTGCAAATCTAGGTTGCAACCTCCATAGTACAATTGCAGCGCCTTCATAGCAGGCCCACTAAGGTTGCTCTAAGGTTTAGCCTTTAATCCCTAAAAGCAATCTTGAACTTTCATATTGACACTAGCATATGAAATTTTGGAAACAACAAATATTATTACAGTGCAAATTTGTTTGTTGTTTTAAAATTTTGTGATTTTACGTAGCATGGAAGTTGATCCTTAGAGTACCATCATCAAAAAAGTGTGCATGATGAATGACTTCAATTGCATACTATAGGAGTTATGTGAAACAAATAAAGTACATTTGAGTATGCTTAACAAATTATTATTTTGCTTGCTCTTTAACCATGTGAATAATTTGATGTTGAGTGCTTCATGATTTTTGGACAAGGGTTTGAACCTAGGAGTCCCAACTCCCAAGCACCTACAAGCTCTTACAAGCTCTTGCAAGACAAAGTTCTTTTTCTTGACAAATTTTTGCCTAAATCTCAAATTATCATTATATTCCATTACACAAAAATTTGGGTGAAAAGAAGACAAAATTATCAAATCCCTGCGTAAGCAAACACCAAGTTTGCCAAAATTTGAGTGAAAATAACCAATATTAGTAAATTTTATAGATGAACATGTGAACACTATTGATTCTATCCAATTATATCCAAATTTTCCTTACTTGCTCACATTCTTGGATTTGGGAAGTTCTATTTTGAAGAAACAAACAAAAAAAACCCCAAAGAGACCCTTGGGAGTCTTTGAGAACCCATGAGAGCCCATTGGAAGCTCCAAGGAGTAGAGCCCCGCATGGAATTGGGGGCGTGATAACTGAGGCCCTATGTGAGTTAGCTCCTCTATGCATGATTTTTTGCCCACCCAACCTCCCTACTTGAGTCAATTTATATTGCCCAATTTGCCCAAAAACTTTTGGGCAGGTTATTTAAAAATCTTATCATTGGATTTGAATTTTGTTTTATTTTGTTGTGATGAGGATGAAAAATCCTATCACTAGTCAAAATTTTGAGAATATTCATTGAAATTTAAGTTCATATGACCCTACCTGAGTTCTCAATTGTATATTGAATGGACATTTGGACCTAGGGATTAACCTAGAAATAATTAGTTAAATATTTTATTTACCAATTTGGGAACGTAGTTTGCCAACTCCAATAAACATTAGACTTTTAACTCATTTGCTAGCACATGGACGTTAGCTTTTAAGTAGAGTTCCATTAGAACATCTTCAATGCAACAATGTATGGAGAGGGCGTTCAACAAGAAGAAATGCTACACACAAGCCTCAGAAACCAAAATGCCAATCCAACGCAAAAGTGTTACTTGATTTTTTGGTCTTGTGCACAACAAAGTTTGTCTTCCACATGAAAGATTTTGTGAATTTTCAAAGCCTTGTATGTTGCACAAGAAGGCTTTGTCAACTCCACAAGCGCGGCAACAAAAGAATACAAAAGAATTCAAGACTACGCAAACATAATGTCTCCTTTGACAAGAAGGAGCAACTTCGCACAATAACAATACATATACATTGTTTCTGCTCCTTATGTTGCACCTAATGTACTTGAACCAACTTGTCAAATCTCCAAGCAACAATCGTAGCATGATACACACCTTACGGCAAACTTCCATGATTGATCAAAATTGATTACGATGAGGGACATTTTCCCACATTGAAAAACTTCAATCCTCAAAGTTCTTGTGCTTCTCATGACAAAATTGTCAAAATATCAATTTTTAATATTTTGGATTTTGTTGTTTTCCATCACATTTCCATGTGTGACTCCACAACTCCTTTGTTGTGTTCTCAACTTTTTGATTCAAATCAAGCATGGAAAGTTGCCATTCCATGGTTGTGTATTTTATTAGGATGTTGAAGATACTCTTCCCCAACTTTGCCGGCACATGGAAGTCAGACATAAGGTAGGAGCACCCATAAACGTCAAACTAAGGGTTTTGAACATGATGACTATTAATAAACAACTAGCAAATTATAGGATCCTATTAGGAACAGAAAAAAAGAGAGTTTGCACTTTCAAATGTATTATTTGGATATTGTGTGAATAAATTATGAATTTTTACAAAGCAAACTGCCATTGCACCCATAATCACTTTTAAGAGTTCATGTTCACATGTTGTACATCCTTGTTATTACATCTATTCATTTCCACAAATTTTTCAAAATTTAAGAGGTAATTGTTATGAAGACAGTGACGCTTATGGGTGCTCCTACCTTAGAAGTCAGCCCTTGGTACAGTATTCCTAATGTGGTTAGAAAACAAGGGCATGGGCAAACGTGCATAGGGGCTGTTTGCCATGTCAACCAAATTCTAAATTGGGACATGGCATGTGCTAACCCATGACTTTGAAGGATTTCTCTTGCCTGGGGACTATAGATGCCAGGCTTTGTTTCTGATACCTCGTATTCCACTTGTTACCTCAACACTAAAAAGAATGGATGAAATTGTCAAATTCTTCTCAAAGAGACATAAAGTGCACCAACATGAGGATGGAATTTATCAGCATATACTAGTTTTAACCCTTAAAGGACGGATGGATCACCATGGCTTGTCCTGCCTGTAGCATTCTACAGTGTTTTGCACATGGATACCAGTAGTATTGCTTCAAAAAGTTGAAAAAGTCAACAGTGCATGGTGCCCTCATGAAAATTACAAGAAGAGCAGCTTGGGAGTTAACACCATGTTTTTGAATCTTATCACAATTTGGGTTTAAAAAAAAGGAATGCATCCCAAGAGGTAATTTTTTGTCTTCCATGATGAACCGTGTGTTTATGACCACTTTTGAAAAAAATCAGATGAAGAATGACTTTTTTCTGAATCACAAAATCTTTTTTCGGAGCCGGAGAACGTTTTTGTCGTCCTCAACGTTTAGGAGTTAAAGGATGAATATGCACACGTTGATGATTTTATCCAACTTTTACTTTATCTGCACGCATTCTAGAATGTGTGTTGCTCACCCAATGAAAAACAAATAAAATAAAAATGATATAGATCAGTAAATTCATTGAGGAGGATTAGTGTTTAGTAGGGGGCGTCAAGACTTAAACTTTTGCTAAAATATTGAAAAACCAGGTTTTCAAAAGGATAGCCAACCACGTCACGGATTTTTTTTTTGCTAGTTATTTTGAAACACCATGGAGAGAAATTACATTCTGAAAAGCCTTTGAATGTTTGGAGTCCCTTTTGTTGAGTCCCCTAGTCATTAAAAAAAAGACAATCTTGCTTGAAGTCATAACATAACATTAACCCCTAAAGGATCAAGTGGTTGTTCAATAGTCACTTGAGAACTCGGGTAGGGTTATATGAAGTTAATTTTTATTGGATGTTCTCAAAATTTTTACACAAGGTGCAAATATGTATCCCTTAATTGGAAATGTAATTTTTTCCCCAATCGGATGCCTGGTTCAAAAGTTATGTTACCCAAAAGAATTTGGGTAGCTCAGACAATTTGGGCATCTTTGGAGAATCTTATGCTAAAACCCTCATCAACTTTTGAAATTTGGCAAGTATGTAACTACAAAAACATAATGTACAATTGTCAAAAAAAAAAAAAAAATCAAACTCTCATATCTCTGTAAGAAGGGAGTCAAATTTTGTTAACTATGTTTGGGTAGTTTCAAGAATAAAAAAATACTCTAACTTCAAGCTCTATTATGAGTATTATCTTTCAATTTATAAATACAAAGCTCTTGAAATTTTTTTACTCATATTCCAAATGATTGTCTCTAACTTTTCACCATTCAAATTTCAAATAAAAGACTTCCTCATTGCACAAGAAATCATGAAAGAATGACTAATGTATTGCCAATTCACTACACCTCCTTGCAGTGCACGGTGATTTAGAATAAGCTAGATACTATCTGTGCATTTGAAAATTTTCATGAGTGGACCTAACATCATATACTTGTGAATGGTCAAAAAGCTCTAATTTCTGCAGACCAAAAATTTTACTCTAAGAAGGCTCAAAGTTTGTTGACCTTGTTTTGCAGGAATGAAAAAAAGCTATTTTTCTTACTTCAACGTTATAATCTTACAATCCGCATTGTCAAACGGGCTGAATTTTTTTTGCACATGTTAACATATCTACTTGACACACTTTTGGGCAGTTGGAATTGAGAAAAAAGGTTTTTGTTTTCAATTTTGAACAATGTACTAAAATTGGCAGTTTTTAAGATTCATTCTCAAAAACGCCCTTGGTCCTTTAGGGGTTAAGTTCTTTGTGAATTTTCTCCCTTGATGCTCCATGTGTAGTAACCTCCAATCCAAAGTTCTGCACACAGTTTGATGTATGGTAACGTAGTGTGTTGGTACTTGGTTTATCTTTGCAAAAAGTTGGTTGTGATGAATGATTAGAGGAAGTAAAATTTGGTACGTAATTAAGAATTGTTGAGATTTAAGTGACGTTCAATTTGTTTAGGGGGGAATTTTATCCTAAGAAACTTTTACTATGTGGATGTTAGATGGAAAGGAATCTTCCACAAACCAATATCTCTTGACTTTTTCCAAGGGAACTGCTAAATCCACGACATTGCACAATGTTTAACCCATGAAGGACCAGGCCCTTTTTTCTGTGAAAGTCACTCAAAACTGCCACTTTTTGGGAATGAATACAAATGTTGGATTTTTTTTATATTTGGAAATTCAATTGTAGGATCTTGCCTTAGACTACGGGAGGTATTTGTGTGAAAAAAATCAACTCATTCTAGATGTAGAGGAATGAGATATTGGCATCTAAAGTGAAAAAAAAAGTTTTTTCCCATGCTGCCCAAAAATTTCAAAAGCTTTTGACAACTCCTATATCAAAAATATTGCTATATGCAAAGATGAGGTTTTTTTTTCCCATGTAGAAGACCAAGTTAGGTAAGTGGGGAGAATTTTCAAATGAATTGGAGGTGTGAATCATACTTTGTAAAATCTTGCAATGCCATAAGGCCATAAAATTTGCATATACACTAGGCAAAATTGGAGAATATATGTAAAGTTCAAAAATTTGAATTATTGTGATCCAACAAGTAAAAATCAAGGAATCTTAGTCTACTACAACTTGGAATAAAAAAGAATCCAAAAACAAATACACAAATCACTCAAAAAAGTAAAGCGCCAAATTTTACAAGGGGCAAAAGGAATGGAGGTTTGGGAGTCCCATACTTACCCACAAACTAAAGCTTCTCATAACCTTCATCTCATCAATCAAAATTGAATGGTTCAAAGCTTCCCACATATACATAAATCTAAAGTACCAATTTAAAAATTATTATTATTTTTTGAATGCAAGTTTTAAAAAAGTTTTTGGGCTGCCCGCCTTCCCCCATTTTTCTAGAAACTCATGCATAACTTCTTCAATAACTGTCAAAATGAAGAAAAAACTAGATGACCATGCCAATTTTTGAATTCCCCATCTTCTATAAAAGTTTCAAAAAATCACACCACTATAAGAAAATCATGGTTGAATTTACAAAGAGTTGACAAATATTATGACCTAATCTACAATATAATGTAGATTAGGTCACAAGCTTTGTCAACTTTTTGTAGATTTGACTATAATTTTCTTGTAGTGCACAAAGTAATTTAATTGTAAGTACATGCCCAAAACCCCACTTCACCCCAAGGGACCACTTGGGTCTTTAGGGGGCAACCTTTTAAAGGCTAATGCACTATTTAGTGCACTATTTAGTGTAGTGTGAAATGGCCGTAAGGGTTAAGCGTTGACTGGCAACGCAGCTTTGCTGCTCACATCAGGATGGCCATGGTTTTCAAACCCACCACAGCCCACAGAGTTTACTCCATGGACCCAGCTCTGACATTGGACCGCCGCACTGGGCCCAGTCCTTTTTCTAATACAAAAAAAAAGCTTCAAAGAATGTGTACTTGGGGATGGAGGCTTGTAAGGGGCACTCTGTCTTGCTGGCCACAATGTAGACAGCAAAATATTAAGCCTGAGAGACCAGGAGGACAGGGCTGGGACCATGGCCCATGGCGATGTTGTCGCTCAATTGGGTAATGGAGCTCACATATAAGTCAAGCCAAACCTTGTTTGTTTTGAAATTTGGAGCTTGCAATGTGCAGGAGTTTGCAGTGCTGGAATGGTCGGACTTTTGAGGGACACTTGTGCAGCTTTGACGTCTGGAGTTTGGATAGAAACAATTAAGGAAAAAACCAAAACATTTTGTAAAAATAACGGCCGCTTTACATTAGGAGTCAAATTAAAGGCCATGAAAACTTGGGGTCATTTTAATCAAAAATTCAATTCAAAAATTCAGTTCAAATGGCCTTAAGAACAACCCCAAGCACCCATTATATTATGAGTATGACAAGGGTCAGTTCTCTTACTTGTATAGGCCTAAAAAGTTGAGGCCACTGGTACAAATTTTGAAAATTTCAAGAGAAAAGGGATTAAAAAAAAAGACCAAGTAGAGTCATCATTGAGGTCATTATTCCATTCTACATTGTTGACTATCTCAAAATAATATCTTCTTTTGTTCAAAAAATTATATTTTTGAGAAAACCCAATAGTGGCCCTAGGGCTAAGAATTGAATTGTTGTTTTTGGAGGACTCAAACCTTTGAAATTAGAGCTAAATATTGTATTTTGAACACTAAAATCTGTTAGTCTGGCCTTGACTTCTAATGTGAAAGCCTTGAGGCCATTTTTAGAGAATCAACCAATAAAAAGTCAACGTTAGAAGTGCCAAACATTGGAAAACTAGCCTTGACTTGTATTGTGTAGTTGCCCTAAGATCAAAAGGCCTCTCACATTTCTAAAAAAAATCCTCAAGATGTCTTTGGGTATTATATGCATCATCCAAACTAATTTTTCACAAAATTACTTGACACCAATTATTGCAACCTTTTGGTACCTTACATAGGTTGACTACATATTGTCCTAGGGAAATTACACTTGCACACATCTTCTTTTTTTTCTCTCTCAATTCAATTCTTCTATTCTAACTCACTTGAAAAAAGTTTGATTTTTTGTGTATGTGCGTTTATAGAATTTTAGGTTGTAAATTTGCAACTTTGAGTTAAGCCCACAAGTTGTCAAGCAATAAGTGTCAAGCTAGGAGTAGTTGTGTCTTGGACAGTTGGTACGAACATGAGCATTTTGGGAAATCTCCAAAATAAGACGGCTTGATCTTTTTAACAAGGGTATCTTTGCAAAATTTTCAACATAAGAAAAGGAAGAAAAAATAGGTATGTTGAAGGAAACCAACAAACCAGAATGTGCAATTGTGCATGAACTGATTGCTCGTGTGTCAACGTGCTTGGTGGTATTGATTGGTAGGATGATTCACACACAGCACCTTGGGATTGACATATTTGGCAAAGGACATTCAAGGATATTTAATTTCAGGGCCGCTTCACACCATAGTCAACCAAGTTGAGAGGCTCTGGGATTGAGTGGTCAAATTTTGTCAAGAGGTCATATAAATAGGTGGAAAATAGGTAACAATTTTTTTTTTGAAATTTTTAGTCGGCATTAGTGTGAAGTTTTCAAAGGCCCAACCCAAAATCCAAATTCATGACATATATAAGACCTTCCAATTTAATGGCCAAGATCTTGTCAAATTTTTATTACTTCATGAAAAAAAACTTGACTACCTCTCAATCATAACCTCCATTTTTGTTCAACCCAAACACCTTTTTAAAGAATAATGCTTTGGCTAAAACATTGATGATATGTAATTAGTTTTATAGGAACAAATTTTGAACTTTGACCTTTAGTGTGAAAGGTTGAGAGGCTAAAGTCTTGGTTTCTTGCAATCTTGGTGGAAATTGAAGGCCACTGGACCTTTGGTCATAATGTGAAGTGGCACTCACTTGCATAGTGGAAGCAAGCAACAAGTGTGTTATACTCAATTATAGAGTGACTGTGTAAAATATTCACTCCAAGGTTGTTGGTGAAAGGGTTTGAAGTGTAAAAGCACCTTCACCGCATGCACCAAATGCCCAAAATAACCCCTAAATGCCCGACTATCCCCTGGGGGGACAAATGGATTTTGGGCATGTACTGTTGGATAAGCTATTGTTTGTAAATTTGTGAAATTTTTTATTGAACGCGGAGAATTCCAAGAGCATCGCAAGCATCTATATTTTTCTTCATTTTGACATTTGACAAAGAAGTTATGCAAGAATTTCTACAACCAAGGGGAGGGAGGGCAATTTGGGCAGCCCAAAAACTTCTTTAAAATTTGTGTTTTTTAAAAATAAAAATTTGAAATTGGTTCTTTAGATTTTTTTTGTATGTGGGAAGCTTTGAATCATTCAATTTCAATCAATGAGATAAAAATTATGAGATGTCTTAGTTTATGGGCAATTATAGATCCTCTACTCTAAAATAAGCTTTGAAGTCCTTTATTTTCCACAATTTTCAATATTTTGGAAAAAAAAGCTAAACCAAAGGAAGTAGATTGTTTATCACAACATTATGACCGCTAGGATTAGCATTTTTCATTTCAATAATTAAATTCTTATCAATTTAGCGATTTGACTCATTCTCTACTTCTTTTTACTTACTATTTTTTTCCCATGTGTTGAATAGTTCCAATTGATTTGAAAATTCTCCCACACATACCTAACTTGATCTCCTACATGGAAAAATAAAAGCTCAACTTTGGGAAGAGCAATTTTTTTCATATAAGAGTAGTTAAAGGCTTCTAAATTTTTTTGAACAACACGGAGAAAAACCTTTATTTTCACTTTAGATGTAAATATCTCCCTCCTCTCCATTTAGAACGACTTGATTTTTTCCCCACAAGTACCTCTTCTAGTCTAAAACAAGATCCTACAATTGGATTTGCAAAACAAACTTTGTTTCCTAGTTTTCTACTCATTCCCCTCAAAGTGGCAATTTTCAATGACTTTCACACAAAAATGGCTTGGGCCTTTAGGGGATAAGGTGGGTATCAATGAGCAAAAAGATCTAGAAACAATAGAAAAGTCAACTAAATGAAGTATTAAAAGAATTGGTTGAAGTTCATATCAACCAAGATAAAAATTTGCTAGATCTTTGGAATTAAACTAATTATAATGCAAGTACATAGGCGGTATCTTGTACATGCACTAAAAAAATGTTTGAAATGAGAAATGCAAAAGTTTTACCAAAGAAGCTCAAACAGTCCCCAAACATTAGTGGACCTATGCTAAAATTGACGCTTACGACTTTGAGAAGTTGGTTCAAGTCCATCGCATTCCAATGTAGGAGCTATAGAAGGAGCGCAAAGGCCACATTTGTCACTTTACAAGCTCCTCTTATTTATCCAAGGTGGCATCACTTTCTTACACGCATCTAGGATTCCTCTCTTGTTGCAACCCATGGTATTGAAAAGGCTTTCTTGTGCAATATACAAGGTTTTGTAAAAATAGTTTTTTTGCGCGGTTGACAAAATATGCAATGCACAAAATAGAGAATAAAGTAGATATAACCAATTTCAACCATATACCTAGTGGCGTCGCTATGTACACAAGGTGATTTTTTTGAACTCAAATCTAGGTATACCATAAGGTAGCTTATCCTAGTATTTACAAAAATTTGCAATAAGAAGCACAAGAAAACTAAAGGCATGTATGACATTCTCAAAGATAACCCATGATCTAGTTTGATTGATGTTCTTACACAAAACCACAAATACTTTTAAATTTCAAATTTCATAGGGATATACTTGATATTTTGAATATTTGAGGAGAATTTTTTGATATTTTTCCAAAAAAATAGGGATGTTAATGATATTCTTAAAGAAAACAAGGGGTATAATTAATATTCTTACACAAGGCCATGATAATTTTTGGTATTTTGAATAACTAAGGGGTATCTTTGATAGTTTCCTTTAAATCTTTAATTTTTAATTTTTATGAAGAGCACTAAGCAGCTTGAGCTAATTACAAAAACCATTTCTGGGAATCAGTGTTTCTTAACCCCTAAAGGCCCAAGCCCTTATTTTTGTGAAAGTCACTGAAAATTGCCACCTTTAGGGGAATGAGTAGAAAGGTAGGAAAAACAGTTTTTTTTGGAAATCCAATTGTAAGTTCTTGCCCTAGACTATGGGAGGTATGTGTGGGAAAAAAAATCAGCTCATTATAAATGTAGAGGAGTGAGATATTGACATCTGAAGTGAAAAAAAAAGTTTATTTCCCAGTTGCCCAAAAAATTTAGAAGCCTTTGACCGTTCCTATATCAAAAAAATTGCTCTACACAAAGTTCAGTCTTATTTTTTCCAAGTAGAAGACCAAGTTAACTAAGTGTAAGAGAATTTTCAAACAAATTGGAGGTGTGAATCATACTTTGTAAAATCTTGCAATGCCGTAAGGCCATGAAATTTGCATATACACTCGGCAAAATTGGAGGACTTATGTAAGATTTAGAAATTTGAATTACTTTGACCCAAATGGTGAAAACCAAGGAATCTTAGTCTCTTACAACTTGGAAAAAACAATTCAAAAGATAAATACACAAAGGGCTCAAAAAAGCAGAGCATCAAAATTTGCAAGGGGCAAAAGGAATGGAGGTTTGGGAGTCCCATGTCTACCTGCAAACTAAAACTTCTCACCCATTAATCAAAATTGAATAATTTGAAGCTTCCTACATATCTATAAAGCTAAAGAATCAATTTCAGATTTTTATTTATTTTTCAATGCAATATTTAAAAAAGTTTTGGGCTACCTGCCTTCCCCTATTTGTTTAGAAATGCATGCATAACTTCTTCAATAAATGTCAAAATGAAGAAAAGATTAAACGCCCACGTAGATCTTTGAATTCCTCATCTTGTATAAAAGTTTCAGAAAATCTCACAAAGTAGTTTAGCTGTAAGTACATGCCCAAAACCCCACTTGACCCTCGAGGGGCCACGTAGGCCTTTAGGAAATGAAGGGGGAGATATGGAGTTGGAGACAGACTAGGAAAAACCAACATTTAGTGTGTCAGCCCTTTGAAATTGCTAAGAACTGCATTTAAAACTTGAAACTAGTGGATAAAAAATCAATCGGTTTTTCATAATGATATCTAATTAAACAAATTTTATAGTTTAATTATAGGAAAATTGTAGAAAATAAAAATGCCTTGCCCGCGTTGTGCGCTGTTTCACCTACTATTTTCCCTATCTTTCCACCATTTGTCTTATCCAAATTGTTCCTATTTATCCCTTTCTTTTTTCACCTTCCCTTTACCTCCTCTTTCTTTGAGAGGGAGTTTTTAATTTCCTATGATGAATAAACATGTGATGCTTTATAATAGAGATGACCGGTGCGTACTTGGAAAAAATTGTTTGAAAACAGGAAATGCCAAATTCTAGCCACCGAAACTAAATTTCTCTCCAAATGCTACTTGAAGACTCTTTGATGTCAAACCATTGCCACCGTTGGTCACTCAAATCCCCACAAGGGTGCGACTGCTTAGGACTAGTTATAGTGACAGGGCCTTGTTAGTTGTTAGATTGGGACCTCCCCGTTATGGGCCAAGAGGCCAAGATCTTTACCAAATAACAAAGAAGTTTATTCCTTGCAACGATTTATTCTTGAACATCGCCATTAAACCTAATTGATTAAATTAGCCAGCTTTAATTAATGCACCCTCATCATATCCAAAGCTTCTAGCATAGCAAGAGCTTTGATTGTGGCTTGTTTGCAAAATGGCTCCCTTCATCAGTCAACTCCAAGCACCAAACAAATTCCCGTCCACGCCCATTTGACACATCATTAGGGGTTTCAAATATCTCAAAAAAATGATGAACAAATGGTCTTGAACAAGTTTTTGTTCATTGGTGAACATGAAGTCACAAAAGTGAACCACCCATGAGGACCTTCAGGAGGTCCTCATGGCTCGTGGCTCGTTCACGAGTGAACAACGTGAAGCCTCTTCCTCTTTGTCTCTCTTGTTAGCTCCGCTCATGTTCTTGTTGCTCCTGCACCTGTTTGTGTTGCTGCCCGTGTTTCGGCTCTCCCTCCGCGCCTTTGGCTCTTGCTCTGTGCCTCTAGATAGTTTGGATGCAGAGTTGATTGCCAGGTCAAGGTCATTCAAGGAATTGCAGTGTGCAAGAAGGGACGATGGTGGAGCTAAAAAGATCATTATTAAAAGCGGACAATTGTGGAGTCAAAGGGTTCCAGATTAGAAGCAACAATGGTGGAGTTCAAGGGATCCAGATTAGCTTACCAAATTGGTGATTGTGGGCAAAGTTGAAAGGGTGACCAGTGAGTAGTTCACTACAATTTGGATATTTGAATGGGTGGACGCAAAGACATGAACAGTGACTTGACTAACTTGTTCACCAACTTCATTCACGTGAATGAAATTGGTGGAGAACAGCATATCTGAAACCCCCTATTGTGGAAATTATGCATGCCTAGTGCTAAGAAAAATTTGCCCAATGCCTTGGTGGGGCGGCCTCTCGCCTGGTTTTTTTTGTTGTATTTGTTAGGGTATAGCAACCCGCACCCTAGACTGCACGCAAGTAAGGAAAATTAGCTAAAATTGGAAAGAATGATTGATGTGTGCACGTTTGTCCAATAAGTTTACTAATATAAGCTATTTTCATCCAAATTTTGACAAATTGGGTGTTACAAAAGGAGAGATTTGATGATTTCATCTATTTTTTTCTCCCAACTTTCTTAGTGTATTGGTAGCCAGTGTTAGTTCTAGGTAAGATTTAGGTGAAAATTTGCCAAGAAGGAAAAACTTGCCCCTGCCCCCACCTGGGTGTGGGGATGCTCTCTCATATCATGAAGGTGGGCTGTTGATTGCGAGCAACATCAGAGTGGTGCTAAGTTTCTCCAATTTGGAGTTTTGTGCAGAGAGTTCACCTAACCTTTCCTGTTTGGGCCAACGTTAGCTGGGGGACAAATGATTTGGTTATGACAAAGAAAAACAAAAAAAAGGAGGTACAAGCAAGCATGAAGAAGAGATTATGATTGTGGCGTGGCAACATGCTTGGTGGGAGAGGGAGACATTGATTGGTGGGATGATTCATGCTGGGCTTTGGGAACTGGTGGTTTTTTTCCTTGAGGGAACGTACATGTGATTGCCACCATAGAATGAGCAGCTTCCATTCAGGTTGGGACACCCCTGATGGAGGGAGAGGGGTGAGTGTCCATCATGTGCTCAGCAACACCTCAAATAAACAGAGTGTAAGGTAAGAGCACCCATAAGCGTCACTTTAACCCTTAAAGGACCGCTGGGTAGCCGTGGCTTGCCCTAATTGTAGGTTTAATAGAATTTTTACAGTAGTTTCAATAGTGTTTTGGCTAATGGGCACCAATAGTATTGCTTTTAAAAGTTTCAAAAGTCAATAGTACCTGCCGACCTCATGAAAATTGCAATAAGGGCAACTTGAGACCTAACCCCATGATTTTGAATTTTCTCACAATTTGGGTTACTTAAAAATATGAGCATATTTGATAAGATGATTTTTTGCCTTCTATGATGGATCATATGTTTACGGTCACTTTGGAAAAAAAAACAGATGAAAAATGACATTTTTTTGGTGTACAGAACTTTTTTTTAGGGCCAAAGGACAATAATCGTCCTCATGGGCGTTTAGGGGTTAAGAGTTTTAAACATGATGAGCATTGATAAACAGCTAGCAAATTATAGGATCCTATTAGGAACAAAAAAAATAAGTTTGCACTTTTGAATGTATTGTTTGGATATTGTGAGAATAAGCTGTGAATTTCTAAAGAACAAACTACCATTGCACCCATAGCCAACACTAAGGTTATGTGTTCACAGTTGTACATCCTTGTAATTACATCTACTCATTTCCACATATTTTCCAAGATTTCAAAGGTAATTGTTATGGGAACACTAACGCTTATGGGTGTTACTACCTTATGTGATTGTCCTAGGAGGGGGCTAGAGGGGTCACGTCCTTGGGCCTATCAAAGGCATAATTGTATCAAAGGAATGAGGGTATCAAAGGCGTAAGGGTTTGCCACCATTGAAATGAGTCTTGGAAACAAATTTGTTGCCAACTTGTAACAACTAGCAAATTTGAGTCTCCAAAGACAATGTATCTATGCAGCCTCCAAAATCTGTCCTAACCTTATCAAATTCTAGCCTTCTACAGCCCCTTTCACGGCCCCTCGCACACACTGTTCACACACATGGAAGTTGTAAATTGTCACAGCGTCACTCCCTAGCCAAGTGTACCTTTGCGGTACAATTTAATGCAAGTGCAGGCCTAAACCTTCCAGGCTATAGGAGAGTTTCAAGCCACGCCTCATCACCTCATGCAAGTTCACGCCTTAGAAACTGATTTGACAAGGCATGGCAAAGCTGGTGGCAAGAGATGCTCTAAGGGACTCACACAAGGATATTCTCATGTTTAAGCCATTGGGAACAAAGGTCAAGCCCAAGTAATAAGTGGTGCATCAACGTGAGATTGCTCATGTGTAAGAGATGTTTTGCATAATTGGGCCTTAAACAATTTCACATCTTGTCAAACCGACAAGTGCCTATACTAGTTTCAAATAAAAGATTTTCAATTCATTTACTTTATCAACTAAATGAGGAGTAGTAAGAATTTATTACTAGTTTTGTATTAGTCCTTTTGATTTTTGGTCTAAATTTGTATGTTATTACCAAGTGAGTCTTCAAGCATAAAAATAAGGGAAAATTTCATGGAGATCCCTAAAGTTTACAATATTTTCATAGGTGCCCTTGCATTTTCAGAAATATCACAAATACCCTTGGTCCAAAAAATTAGGCGCTTGTTTTGTTGTGCATGCCACTTCCCTTCTTCCTTTGTACGCACGCACAACAAGAAAGAAGTAGTGTGCCCAGAGAAGGAGAAGGAAGTGACATGCATAACAAAACAAACACCTAAATTTTTGATCTAAGAGTGTTAGCTATATTTGTGAAAAAAGCAAAGGTATCTACAAAAACATTGCAAACTTCAGGGGTTTCCATAAAAATTTCCTTAAAAATAATGGCACATAGTTAATTTTGTTCACTATACCAAATTACTTGAATTGTCTCAATAAATCCTCCATGAAGAGCCTTCAAATAAGCAAATATTACTTTTCAAAGGGCTCCTGTTATTCTATTTTGGGAAATTTCATGGATATCCCTAAAGTTTGCAATATTTACATAGATACCCCTAGTTTTTCAGAAATTGCACAAATGCCCTTGAATCATAATTTTAAGCATTTATTTGTTTTACTCTCACTTACTTCATGACCAATGTTGAGGAAGGGAATGTAATGAAACAAAAAAGAAACAATATACACACAAATGAAGAAGAGAAGTGGCGTGCACAATAAAAAAACGCTTGAGATTTTTGACCCAAAAGTACTTGTGTAATTTTCTGAAAAAGAAATTATATATGCAAATATTGCAAACTTCGGGGGTATCCATGAAAATTTTCCTTCTATTTTTATCCTAATGATTTTTGTTGAAATGGTTGATCTTTTTTTTACCGAGTCTTCAAACAAAAGAATGGTGATAATGTGAGTATCAAATCTCTATGTTTACTATTTGAATTCAGTACTTTAGAATCATACTGCTATTTTGTATTGTTACCGTTCAATTTAGGGGCAATTCACAGTTCACACTACATTTCATGTCCCATATGCATCTTTGCAAGTTTCATCTTAATTCATATCCCAAATTGGTTAGGTTGTTAAGGGCAAAAAATAATATATAAGAAGTCCTAAATAATTTAAGCAAAAATATTGGTGGGACTTGAGCTAAAATTTGAGTTTAACAAAATGATTGACTCAAATTTGGAATGAAGTTCCACTTTCTTTGGCCCCAAAACTTTCAAAAGGTGTTGCCATGTAAGCAACCGGGATATGGACTTGGGACCAGAACCAAGTTCCAATTTTTGGCTCTACACTTCTCATATTTCAATGGGACTCAGTGTGAACAGCCCCTTACCTTCACAGCAAGATATTGCCGATAACACTTGTTCCTTGATCCTATTGGTCTAACTCAACTATGCACAAAAAAACCATTTCCAATTGTAGACACTAGACACTCTTTTTCATGCTGGTCTATTTGGACAAAGAGGAATTTAAAATTAAATAAAATGTCAACAAACAAGTGTCATTGAAAGGAGGTTAACGGAAAATTGGGCAACCAGAAGCTATGCTTATATTTTGACGTTGTTGTTCAAATTTTTTATGTAGGTGCATAAAAGGATTATTTTGAGTGTAAACCGAATTTTAGATTTTTTTTTGCTTACACACTATTGTTCAATCAAGGTTTTTATGTCTCAACTAGTGAACCCGTGCACCCTTCGAGCACCACTTCAAACACAAAATATAAGGGTGAAGGCTTTAATCATGATTTGTCTGTTGTTTATTTTAATTGTTTATTCTAATCATGCTTATCGTTTTGTTTATTTTAATTGTTTCTTGCTTGCTTAATCACATCATGTTGTCGTTTATTTTAATCATTTTTGCTTATTTTAATGGTTTTTATGACATGTGAGGCTAATCGTTTTTTTAAAAGAATTGATATGTGCACATCGGGGGTTGATCTTTGCACATCCCTTGGGACATGAATTGTAGATTTCTACCATTGAAAAGTTGAATTTGAGAATTTTGAATTCAGATTTGGAGTTAGAGACCATGGTTTACTCTAGAACCATAAAAAAAGGTTGCAATTAAACAACACTCAGTGAAAAGCTTAGCTAGGGGAAAAAGTGTTACTTTTACTTTTGTTTGTAAAAAAAAATAAGCTTTTCATTGGGTGTTGTTCAATTGCAAACTTTTCTATGGTTCTAGAGTAAACCATGATCTCTAAGTCCAAATCTGAATTCAAAATTCTCAAATTCAGATTTTTGATGGTAGAAATCTACAATTTACCTCCCAAGCGGGTGTGCTAATATAAACCCATGGTGTGCACTTATCAATTCCCTTTTTTAATTGTTTTTTTAACGTGTGACAGGTGAGGCTTATTTTAATTGTTTTTTTTTAATGTGTGATAGGTGAGATATAAATCTGAGAACTTTTTATGATTATTTTTATCAACCCCCCATGGCCCCATGCATGCCCCCCATGACCCATGTGCAATTTTATCATGCAAACAAATACATACATATGGACACCTAGTTCTATTATAGAAAGAAGACACAAGCAAGTTGAGCAACTAAAAGAGCTTTTGATTTACAGGTATTTTTCATTGAAAATTTCACCAAATCTCATTAAAATTTTGTAATCAAGTGGTCAATTTCTACAGGTTATGAGATACAAATACTTTATTGTGATTTTGTTGGAAGACAAGTTGTGCATTTTGTGAACATGGAATTTTTTGTTCTAAATTCCAAGAATGCACGTTTTACAATTTGTAGGGCTTATACTTTGAAAGCTCACTAAAAAAATACATAAAATTTGAAAATTAAAGAAATGGTCATAATATTGGATGTTAAATTACCTCAATAACAAAAGAGAGCTAGCTACTTGTGTTCAAGTTTTGAGATTTTACTAGATTTGAGATGCAAAATACATCTCACCCCATGTTCTACAACCACAAAAACATATTTTTCACATTGCAAAACATTAGAAAGCTATTAATGGGACTCAAGTTTATTCCAAAAAATCCAAATTTCAAAAAACAAAATGACCTCTACACTTATTGAAGGTTTTCAACAATATTAGATATCCTTCTACAAATAATAGAAGAAAAGTTTCTCTTTTGTGGATGGGAAAAAGCTCCTTCAAAATTTTAATGAAACAATAGATTTAATCCATAAAAGCCTAGGAGATGGTTCCAATATTTCAAATTGTGAAGATGTAACACAAAGTAAACCAATAATTTGCTGATGACTATCAAACAAAAGTTGTAAATTATGAGCTACAGATCATGAATTTACAACTATACTATCAATTTGATATTGTAACAATCTTCATTTGACAATAAATTTTGAAAGCATAAATTCAAATTTTCATCTAAGCTTTTATTTTAGATTGAAACGTTGATAGTGTTCACTTGATATATAAGAGTTTTAAAAAAAAATCATACCTATGATGTTTCATGAACAATTTATACATGTATATATACTTTTATGAAAACTGTTATTAAATGAATATGTTTTGAACTTCAGTAATAAATATTTGAGGAACCTTAAGAATTTGTAATTTCTAAATTCAACAAAACGAGCAAAATCATTCATAAATGAAAAATAGACAACGAAAACAACACATATTTGTACTTATTAAATGAAAAACTTGATTGGTTTTGGATGATGAATGCAAGTTTAGACTTTACAAGACTATGGTCATTGGGAGTTATATTCCAATGCTAAGTACATCCTCTAACCAATTTCTAAATTCTCCAAGCATGGGCTGGTCTCCTATCAAAAAATATCCTCATGCAATTTGAAGGGCCCATGAATTGCTTAAATTTTTTAATTTATCAATTTTATTACATAATTTTTATTTATGAATCTTTGAACTATCCAAATTAGTTAAACAAATATGTCTTGCATGCACTTAGCACTATCTCTCTGAAGTTCATGTGATTTGTGCTCTCCCTTTCCCTACCTTTCCTCTCCCTCCCCCTTTTGAATTTCAAATTTCCAATGACACTTGATGCTTGACACCCAATGCTTCACAACAAAGAATTTCAAATTTTTGGTGTTAAAAGAGAAATTTGAAATTTGCTTGATAAAGAAACACATGATGCCTTTTTTAATTTTTAAATTCTTAAAATAAAAATGTACTTCAATGAGCATCCCAAGGCGTGTTGCATTTGATGTGCATGATGAATCCATGTGGATGTGGTGCAAATTATCTATCAAAGGTGGGTTCGTCTTCAAAAATAAATAATATAAAAATGAGAAAGTTAAGAAAGGGGTGTAGATGCCATCACTACAATGATGGTTAGAAAATACATATTTTGCTAACTTCTCATCATAATTCTTTTTTAGTTATTCCATCCCCATCACAGTTAAAGTTCAACAACCAAGTGTGTGCTTTCCTTTGCTTGCAACAACCAATGATTGGGATGCTTATTATTGAAGAATTGGACCAAAAATCCAATGGGCCATTTTGAAGTTTGCAAATCCAGCAGGTTGATGCTAAGGTATGGCAATAGGAGACTCGTCAATGTATAGAAAAAATAACAGCTCGTATTTTGTGCTTGCTACTCCTCTTTTTTTCAAGCATTTTATATCAAACTGTTGTTTTGAGGTGTAAAGAGCACAGATACAATCAAAATTTAGTGCACCTATGCATATACGTTTACGTTTGTGTGTATGTGCACATGTGTGTATATGTATATTGAACCCTTACCTTTTAGGTCAAGATTTACGCATTGTTTTTTCCAAAAAGAATCTTTGATTTTATTGAAAACTAATTCACGTAATGGTTTTATGGATTTGTTGTTGTTCCTTTATTTTAACTTTTTGAAATTCTATAATCATAAAACATTTGATGACTTGTGCAATATTGTAAGTGATGTTTATGCATGTTCTAATAGGAAAGTAACCACATATTGTAGCAAACTTGAAGTACATAATTACTCATGGAAAAACATGTTTATCTTAGATTTATCTATTGACGTGAACGATGAAAATGTCTGTATATAAATGACATCATCGATCACCTACACGCTCAAATTTGCAACATTCCTTAAAATAATCGTAGCGTTCCAATATCCCAGTCTTGCTAGTACAATTGTTAGGTTGATTTATATTATCTTTTTTTAAAGGTTTTTCAAACGACTGATACAATTCATTGCAAAAATTAGAGTACAACATTATACTCTCATCATAAGTACTCACCTCAAGTATAAGTATATGCCTCATGCAAATTACGAAATACATTTCTTTCAAAAACTGATATTTTCATCTCACGACATGGTTTTTCTATGAGAACAGTCTCAAAAGTCAGCACCATTAGATTATAGCAAGAAAAAGTTGAAAACCCAAAAAAGGTGAAAAATGTTGATTTTCAACCCATAATTAATGTTGAAAGGAATTTCGAGTTATCCACTTCAAATTTTATTAAAAAAAGTTAGTAAGTGCAATGGCAAACCTAAGCATATGAATATGATCCATGAATCACAATCTTAATCTTTAGTTTAGCAATCTCCATCTAGTTGTTGTTCTAAATAGCATTATATGCCATATTTAACTAAACCTAAACAACTTGCAAAGACTACAAATAAGCAGTTATGTAAAATGACAATGAGAAAGAAAATGGTCTGCCACTTCATGACCTTCATGATTTGTGTATGAAGGTATTACAAATGAAGGACAATTCACCTTTGAAGAGCTTAGTTTAACCCTTAGGAACAAGGAGGTCACAAAGCGGTCAATTGCTGATTAGGTTTGGCAACCTTGTTGTTAAAGGGTTAAAAAGCTGCATCCTAAAAGAAATCAAGAGGTGGGGTTTTTATTAAAAGAAAAGGACATCCTCAATCTTTCCTCAAATTCTCTCTTTTCTTATAGGCAAACTTTAGGGTTGGAAAGTCCTGTTTTTTCACTAACAAAGAAAAACAATAGATATATGCCTCTATTTTATAGTTGTTTATTGTTATCCAATATAATCATGGTACACTAACTGAGGACTTTTGAATCCAAGCAAGAATTCAAAATTCCAAATTGAACTTAATGTGGTAAATTCTCAAATTTTAGAGTTTTATCAAATCAAAATTTTCAAAAATTTTCACCCCAAGTTCTACTTGAAGGAAAAGAAATCACTCAAGAAAGATGAAGGCATGCCTTGCATTTGCATTAGCAAAATTCTGAGCCCTCTAGAAGGCCCCTCAAAAGTGGCAACACTGTACATTACAGAAGTAAGAAATATAGTATAATAAATAAATAAATAAAATAATGATAATAAAACCGCAATGGCACATGATCTAACTGCTTGCAGATGTCAGAATTTGCCATTTTTGATTGTCATAAATGGCAACTTTTTTCTCTATATGCACATCTCTCATGTCAAGTTAGGTGCCTTCTAAAGGGCTCAAATTTTTCCTAATGTTAAAAAACACAGTTTCTATTTGCTTCTAATGCATTGCACTCATGAAGTACATGCTTGATGTCAAAATCTCTTCTAGTCTCCACAAGATTGTAAAGTAACCTTACCCATACCTGAGCGTTTAAGGGTTTAGAGTACTTCAAGGTCTTGAAAAATTCAAGAAAAAAATATGTAGGTACAAACTACCATGGAATGTAATTTTTATGGAAAAAATATTGTAGAATATTTTATATTAAAGGGAAAGGTTATAGCTCATAGGGTCCCTAAAAGCAACTCTAAACTCCCCTTGAAAATGCTTGGATGTGTTCCTATACTTGTACTTGATGGTCCCAATTTCAACTCTCTCAAACTAGTTACTAAATTGACATGTGGCAAAATTTGCTTGAACAAGTGACACTCATTGCTCCACTTTGGGTTCACAATGAATGATGAACACCTCAAGAGTAGGGGTCACCTTTGGAGACCACTTGGGTATAGGTAAAGTTATTGTTTGAATTTGTCTTTGTAGTCTAGAATTAATTAAACATATAGGGTCTAGTTTACACTACTTTTTCACAATTTTGAAAATCTAGAGTACTCAATACTAAATGGAATAGCTAATCCCTCAAGCAAGTGGTAGTTTTGAGACCAACGTTACCAAAAGTTGTAACCTTTTAGAAAACCACCTTGTAATTATTTTGTGATATCTGTTCATTAGACTGACTGTATGATTTCAAAGCTAATTTGGTTTTGTAACTAGATAATTCTTTTTAGGCCCTAATTCTTTACAATTGACAAAATCATACCATTTGAAGATGATTTTTTTTAGTTTTCAGCCATTGCAAATTGGATAAATTTTGATTTCAAGAATTTGCAGCTCCAAATCTTGTGCTCTTGTACCTAGTGACTCTTGGATTATGTTGCACAAGTGTGTTGAGAGTAAGGTAGGAACACTCATAAGAATTAGTTTAAGGGTTTTGAACATGATGATTATTAATAACATCTAGCAAATTATAGGATCTTGTTAGCAGCAAAAATAATAATGAGTTTTCACTTTCAAATATATTATCTGGATATTGTGAGAATAAGTTGCAAATTTTTAAAGAGCAAATTGCCATTGTATCCATAACCAACATTGAGATTTCATGTTCACATGTTGTACATCCTTATAATTACATCTATTTACTTCTACAGATTTTCCAAGATTTTAGAAGTGACAATTATGGACGCTAACGCTTATGGGTGTTCCTACCTTACGTGTGAAAAAAATTGAACTAATTGGACAAGTGGACGTATATATTGTGATGAAAATGAATTAAATGTCAAAGGCGGTATAGCATTTTCACCATAAAAAAGGGAGGATTTTGAAAAGTGCAAAAATAGTAATCCTATTATTTTTGGAAGATTAAAGTGGTGAACACCTAGCTTACTCTCTAATCTTTGTCAAACATGGATAAAATTATAAAAAATCAGAATCATCATCTTTGAACTTAAAACCTTTTAAAATTGGGGTTTTTTTTTGTTTTTGGACATCACTCATAAGTTGAAAACTTGTTATCAAAAGCTCATGAGTTCACTTCATGTTTCTTGTAGTTCTTGTAACTCCTTGTAACACTTTATAAGGGCTGCTTCACACTATGGCCGAAGGTCAAGAGGTCGTTGGTTTGCACCAATCAAATTGCACAAAACCGAGAGTCTGGCCGCTCAAGCCTTCACATTAGAGATCAAACTCCAAAGGCCGTCATCCCCCATTTGCCTACATGGTAGCACTTTATCATCCAAGGTTAATGGCCTCTCAAGGGGAAGTTTGGGTTTAGCAAAAATGGAGACCCAAACTATGGGCAAGAGGCCATCAATTTCAGCATTTATTGATGTCAATTTCAGCATCTATTGTATTTTTTAGCAGATTTTCTTGGCCTCTTGGCAAAGTTTGGCCACTCAATTTGAGGGCCTCTTGACTTGGCCGGTCATAGCGTGAAGCCGCTCTAAGGATGCACTAAAAGTTTGCAGGAAAGGCTTCAAACCAAGTGGACCATTTTCTTGTGGCTACCCAAACTATTCAATTTAGAAAGGAAGTCACATATTCTATCACAACTTCTTGCAAGTTTGTTCAATGGTTTTGAAATTTGTGCACAAGGAAGGTACTCCTTGCATTTTTTTGGGTCAAAAACAGAGAAGAATCCATGCCAATTTTTATATACAATTAGATGCCCAAAATCTTTGTGTTGCCAAAAACATTGTTTAGACCTTTAGGGGTTGAGGCCAAGCATTGTGAACCCAGACATGGGATTTTATGAAAAATTCCCAAGCAACTAGAGATTCTAATCGTAGAAGTGTATGGCATGTTGCAAAAGAGCAAGCTCAACAATATGATTTTATGTGCTTCATCTTCTCTATTTCAAATTTATTATTACTCCGTACAAGATTGTACTCTAGAATTATGCCATGTTTTGTCAGCAAACTGAAAACATTCTATAAAAGTTGTTCTTCTTGCAATATTTGCGCATACAAGGCCATGGAAAATTTGTAAGTTTTGAGTTCAGATTGTAATAATAATTTGAAATTTATGTCGGAAAATAAAATGAGAGAAATTTGTAAAGCCAAAATCAAAACTATGGTGTAAGCACTTATTAAAAAGAGACATTGATCAACAAAGCGGACCATCAAATTAAAATAAAGTAAGTGAACCTATGCTTGCTACTTATTGAATGACATATGACATATGTAAGCTTTGTTTGGTGTTCATAGAACCTTTCTTTGTGCAAGACTATTAAGGTAGTCGGCTCGTAAACCGACCATCTAAAGGATGACGTCTGTACTACAATAAAGTCAAATTAGCAACCTAGAAATATTTTTGGTAGAAAGTCATAGAAGGAACAATTTTATGGCCATTTAGATTGAATTTTTTTGATTTGGTACAAACTAAGTATAATTTATCAAAGCAAAAGGTGCATATTTATCTATTCTTAATCATAGGTGGTTGTATTTATGATGTAAAGGTAGTTTGTAAATGAAGCTCATGAGTCCTAAAAGTAACCACTACAAAACCAAGAATGCTCCAATAAGGCTCTTAAAGTGTGCAAGCACGCATTTCATATTCTAATATTCAAATTATGATTGAGAACACATTTTTGTTTATTTTAATAAGGTAGTCGGCTCAAAAACCAACCATCTAAGGGATCATTCCCCTTTTTCATGGGTTTCCATGGATGGGAGGACTTTTAGTTCATTTTTCAGACAAAGAGAAATAGATGCGGAATATTGTAACACAAGTTGTTTCATATTTTTTGAAGCATTTTTGAATTACTTATGAATTTTCAAAGTTTATGTACCACAAGTCCCTATTTATGACCCTAAACCTTCCAAGAACCGTTCACTTGTATGTTGTGAAGAGATATGGGAAAGCGAGGAGAATGATTGGCTCTTGCAATTAAAAACAACTTTTCTTTCATGTATTCAATGACTGTAAGAGGACAATTTAAGAACCACTTCATGTCCATTTCTCTATTGTCTATATGGATAGTTCAAAATGACCAATGCTTTTAGAGCCGACTACCTTATGACATATATTTATATTTTGTTGAAAAAAAAAACTCAACACAATAATGGCCAATAAGCTCACTTAATGGTAGCTCATGTCATTCTCTTGAGGTTCTAAAACCGGGCATGCACAAGTACAATTTCTAAATAAAGAAAGTGTCATCCGTTTAGGAGACTTGGTGCACCATTTTAGTGACCCCTACTTGGACGGTTCAAAATCACCAAACGTTTCTAGAGCCTAATACCTTACGTAGTTTTGGTGAGTTACACAACTGTGCTGTAACATATAGTGTATGTGTAAAAAACATAGTTGAAGTTGTATCTATATGACTAAGTAAATAACTGATTAACCCCTAAAGCCATGTTGTCTCCTTGGGGGACAAATGTGATTTTGGGCAGGTACCTATGGCCTCAATTTTTGCCATGATTTTTTGAAACTTTTTTTGAAAATAGGAAAACACATAAGCTTTTGGGGAATCTACTTTTTATTCCAATCTATGCCCAAAAGCAAAAGTTATACCTAGATAAGCAAATATTTATGGAGATTGGGCAGCACATTATTTTTACAAAAACTTGGATTTTCTTTTCATTTTTTCTTCTCATAGGTTAATATTGTTTTTTCTACTAAAGCTTTGATTCATTCCATTTGGATAGTTATGAGAAAGTTATGGACAATCTTGTTTTTTGGGCACTTCAGACATCTTCTTGAAAAAATAACTTATAAACCTCATTTTTTAATGCAAGTTTAACATTTTTTCAAAAAATATTATTAGAAGGGTGAAGTTTGCTTTCTAGAACAATCTCAACATTGGGATTATTGCATTTCATTTCCATTGCAAGGTTATTAACAATTTAAGTTTTTGTTCAATCTCATACCTTCTTCCATCTAATGTTTTAAAAAAAAATGAAAATTAAGTATTTTTTGTTTTGATTTTTTTCCAAAGATTCTCAACTCAATTTCCCACCATAAGAAAGTAAACCTCAAAACTTTGTGGTGCAAAAGGTTTAAGTTAAAAAATTTCAAACATTTTTACTCTTTGCAATAGAAATGGCATTTGAGTGTCATTTGACAAAATAATTAAAGGCCCCAAGGCTGTAGGGGTTAAGAACAAATAGAAAGGGAAAAAGAAAAAGAAAAGTGAATGGTAACAAAAGTAAAGATGGATCATGAGTATAAAAAGGGGGAGGGAGGTGTTTAGAATAGGTATGTATAAAGGTTGAAGAATACAATATATAACGTATACAGTAATGCTTGGTTAACATGAAAGCATCGGGACAAAATATCTTTTCATCTTACAAAAGCATTCACCGTGGCAGAACTCACCATGCCAAAAAGGAAAGCCATGCTTCTAGGGCCAATGTAATGGCAAAGGCAAATTTGTCTTACGTAAACAAGTTTTGTTCATAAAGCAGCCCTTGGACATTAATGCAAGAGGTGTTTTTTTCTTATGGAAACATTTTTTCTTACCTAGGCAAAGAACACGTGTTCCTGGCCTCATTGGGACAAGGATAGTCATGTTAGGCAAGTGTTTTTGTTACACGGGTTAATCCTATGGAGGCACCACTGTAGTATATAAAGTACATAATATATATAGTTTGAATAGAATATACCCAAAGGTTGAAGAGGGAGAGAATATATAATTTGAACTCATAAGCCTTGTAATTTACTAGGAGAAATTATAAATAGGAGCATAAAAACGTAAAATGTTACAGATAGGGGCGTAATTTTCAAAATAATTACAAATAGGGCACTTTTTTTTTAAAATTGTAATTTTTTTGGTTTGGACATCATTGGTTGATTTAGATACATCACATTAAATGTTAGATAACTTCCAAAAAAATTTAAAAGTTTTCAAAAATTTGTCATTCCCTTAACTAAAATTTCTTTATTTAGGCTTGATTTGGAGAGGCATATATATTTTGTGGAAATCAACTAACATTTAATGTGATGTGTCTGAATCAACCAATGTCCAAACCAAAAAAAATCACAAAAAATTACAAATGTTTTGAAATCGTGCTCCTATCTATAATATTTTTTGATTTCATGCTCCTATCTGTAATGTTTTACGTTTTCATGCCCCTATTTGTAATGGGAATTGATATGTGTACTACGCCCTTTCAATTATTGTACCACACCCTTGGGGAAAATTTTAGATTTCTACCATCAAAAAGCTGAATTTGAGAATTTGGAATTCAAATTTGGACTTACATACCATGATTTAGTATAGAGCCATAAAAAAGTTGCAATTAAGAACACCCAATGAAAATGTTTATTTTTTTTTACAAACAAAAGTAAAAGTAATACTTTTCTCCCTAGCTAAACTTTTTCATTGGGTGTTGTTGAATTGCAACTTTTTAAATGGCCCTAGACTAAATCATGGTCTCTAAGTCCAAATTTGAATTCAAAATTCTCAAATTCATCTTTTTGATGGTAGAAATCTAAAATTTTCCCAAAATGTGGTATAGTAATTGAAAAAGTGTGGTATACATATCAATTCCCATTTGTAATTTCCCCAATTGATAAACTAATTGCAAAAAGACAAGGTGTTTCTCAATTTAACAATCTTGTCACAATAACACATGTTTCTTTTAGTTCATTTGGCTACATGTCATTTATTGTACTTGCAACATCAAATTCTTCTATACTTACTTGTAACTTCCACATAAGAGGTTACTAGAAGGATCATTTGATTGTTGCGCAAGTTTCAAATTTATTCCTATATGCTTATTTCTTTATTTGATTGGTCATACATCCATGCCTAGCCTCTAAATTTTTTTTCTATTCGTTGTGTGATTCTTGGAGATCTCCCATCAAGACCTAAAATGTTGTTTAAGAGTTAAGCAAAATAAAAAGATGTGGAATTTGGACAAAGGAACATTGTCTTGAAATATGATCTTGGCTATGAAGAGGTGTTTTATTTTTGGAAGTTTAGTTGAGCAAAGTGCCAACGGTCTCTTGAAAAATCAAGCATTGCACATTTTGAAACAAATACAATGGATTCACACAATGGTTCATGTTCAGACGTTTCCATTCGTAACATTGTATTTGTGAAAATGTCACATTAAGATGTGTCATTTTTTTTAAGGCAACAAAACTCAAGACTCCATCAACAGAGTTGTCTTGTCGGATAAGTATTGGGGTCTGGTTGTCATGTTGTTTGTTTGACGTCTGATGTTGCGCATGACAAGTGTCAAGTATGAGTGACAATTTTGTCTAATAAGGCCCTATTTAACAACTGAGATTATTTGAAAATTTACTTTAGATATGACCCAAAATGTAAAATCTAATAAGTGTATATTGAATTGAGATACTTTAATAAAATGAAACATGGATATGTCAAGATTGAAAAAAGAAAGTGCTTTATTTAAAAATCAACCTTAAAATTGATTCTACAAGACAAAAAAAGAGTTTCTTGTCCATCTGTGACGTCAAGTTTGTCAAATTGTTGCCATGTCGAGAAAAACAACCATGTACACCAATGAATTAGGCATCTCAAGAATAATGTAATTTTTTGTTAATTTTGATTGTGAACAATGTTATGAACAATGACCTTTTACGTGAACATCATTAATGAATAGCTGCCTTAGCGAAGATTGAGATTAGTGTGTGCTTATGATGGTGCTATATTGAATTTCCAAATAAAATGATTTCTGACATTTTCACTTGCCGTGTGTTGTTTTACAAATACCGTGTTTGTTAGCAATTTCATGTTGTCTTTTGTCACCATTGAATTTAAGGTGTGAATTACGTAAGGCAAAGGCAATTATAGGTGCCCTTATTTTAAAGAAGAATGATGCTAAGAGATTAAAATTGCGTCACCATAATTTGTTTATTTATCCATACTCAAAACAAGTTTCATTAGAGGAAAAATGAGCTCAAGAGAAGGCCATTCAACCTTGATAAATTACCTTATTTATTTAGGTAGAAGAAATATAGATAAGGTACCTACACAAGTGTCTTTGTCTTGTGTGAACTACTCAAGTGTACCATGGTACATAACAAAAGGATTGATGGTGGAAAACAATGTTATAACATGACAATGACAAATGCAAGGACCTTTAGTGGGACACAACAATAAACTAAGACTAGAATTCTCAATCAAATAAGGACACTCATCAAACAAAAAGCATATAATATTGTAAAAAATAATAATTCCCATGAAGTAATTGTAAGCGGGTGTATGGGATTAGTCTTTTTCTATTTAAAAAAAGACATTACATGTAAGTGCTTTTGACCCCTCCAACCACTTCCCATAAGGACCTTCTCTTGAGCTCATTTTTCCTCTAATGCATCTACACAAGTTTCATCTACACTTATGTGAAGTTCAAAGTTTCATCTACACTTATATGAAGTTCAAAATATAGAAATTTCATGTTGCATGCCAAAATTATGAGAGGTCAAAGGCTACCGGTAAGTTTTCCAAACCCGTGCCTCAATAATGTCCTTCTGTTGAAAAACTAATGTGAAGCATTCTCCCATGAGAATTTGCTTTTCCCATCGAAAGTTAGCATTTGGACACTGATTACAAACATCATGTCATATTTAATTAAATCTAAACTATTAAAGGCCAAGTTTGAACTCTATAAGGACATGATAATTGAAAGATATTCAAAAATGTCATGCATATTTTTTAATACCAAACTTTGCAAGAAAAATCTAGCCTACTATTCCTAAAGTGACTTTCTAGAATGAAACACAATATATACTTGTGAATTTGGGAAAAACAACCAACTATGGGACTTCCGAATTTTGAATTTGAGAGAGTATATTGGTGATTTAGAGAAGAATTTAATACTTTGAAATCTTACATCAATGATGTAAGATGTTGAAGGAACTACCATGAAATTCACTATAAATCACCAACATACACTCACTAATGCAAAATTCAAAAATCCCAAAATTCGTGGTTTGTCCCAAATTTAAAAATACCATATTATAAGCTAAAATGACGCTTCTATATGTTCAAAATGAAAAATTAAATTAATGGTAGCTCCCATTGATTTTGCCAAAAAGGGGGTCAAAAGATACGGATTTTCCCTTACAAACGGATTTCATATGGGTGTTGGAGACTTTGTACAACGACTCTATCACTCAAGTCTCCATCCTTTCATGTGAAAATCTAGAATGATTATTGAAACAAACCCAACTCTCAAGCACTTGGGCAAAGCCCCGTGGACCTTGGCCATTTTAATAAAAATATTAGTTAGCACAAGTACTGAAAATGAGCACCTCTCCTGTGCTTTTGTAAAAAAAACCCATTGTTTAATATTCCCTCCGTGCCAAAATGATTGTCCTTGTCTTTTAATTGCGACATTTTTTGCACTACTAACATTGATTTTGTTAAAAACAACTTAATTCTTGTGAATCCAAATTATCTAATGTAAGAATCAAAGAAGTTGACCCCAAATATTCTACGGGAACAATACACATTGTTGTGGCATTTGCTACCAATAAGAAGTTTTAACTTGGGATCTCAAGTAGCTCACTAGAACAGCTTTAATCTATTCTCCAACTTCTTTGTTGATCTCAAATGTAATAAAGGTGTGAATCCATTCCAAATATAAGAGAAATACCTTATATTGTACTAACAGCAAAGGTGCCTTTAGATGTTTAAGGGTTAAATGCATGAGCTTGCCAATTTCATTTTTGAATTAGATACAACAAAAATTCCATACAACTTATTGAAACATAATGGAAAAAGCTGGGGATTGAATGAGCAATTTTTTTTTTGGATTGAAAAGTAATTGCTTTTATGAGTTTATCCAAGTTTTGTTTTGGTTTGTATACACTTTGATCAAGGAAACCTTGTTTTTTTCATGGTAGAATTAATAAAATAAAATAAAAAGGGTATTTAAAAGAGATGAATGATCATTTGGAATGGATTGTTCACCACATAGAACAAACTTTGGAGGCATCTTGAATGTATTCCACAAGTGTGTAACATTCAATGAACCTACATACAAATCTAAATTAAAACATTTGTATTGCATTTTTAACGTGTGGCATAGTAATTACATACATGCAAATTTTCCTGTGAAAGAGATGTCCAAATTGGGCACCTCATTAGAACCCAAAACATCACCAACTATAATTTTTTTAACTTATTTTGGTTTTAAAAAGTATTAAAATGAGAATCAATATGAAAAAATTTGGTAAATCTCTTGATGCACAGGTAAAAAAACGAGTCCACAATGACTAAGTGACAATGACTGCAATGACTAAACAACAACTAAAAAATGACTGTAAAATGACTATGTAGTCATGGTTTAGTCATTGTCACTTAGTCATTGTGGACCTGTTTTTTTACATGTGATGTTTTGCATATGTTGTATACGAGTTATCTAAACATGTGAGGAAAATATTTAGAGATATATGTATTGTTCTATATTCAGCTAAATATGAGTAATCCAAAATCCATGAATATCTGTTTAGGTTTTGATTTACATAACATTAGAATATATTTACAAAATATTCAAAAAAGTGTTCAAATCAAGAGACATGCAATTTATCTATTTATTAAATGAAAAATATTGAAAACTACCTCTTGTTAAAGAACATAAAACTCCATAATTACATGAATAGCCCATGAACACAATATTCATTAATTTGGGAAAATAAACCCAATGCTGAGAATTTTGGGTTTTATATCCTGAAAGATTATTCAATGTATTTTTTTTTGAGGGTGTAAAAATTCAAAAGTCCCAAAGTTGCATTTTCTCAAATTAATGAATATTATGTAAGTCCCATACTTAGTTAAACTTGACATTAACATAACATCCAGAGATCTGTTTTTGTTTTGCAAACAAAGTTAAAAAATACATGAATAATCTAAGTTTAATTAAGCATGACTGTAGTGCAATACTAAATTTTGGGGAGTATTTTGAGCTTTGCAGGCCTATCATTTTTCCATATTCAACCCATTTTTTTCACATACCTACTATTGCTATTCCCTCTATCCATGCTATATTTAGATTAATGCTTATTCTATCATTATATCGAATTTTGGATACTTTAACTGGTTTTGTTTTGTTATTTCAAAATTCAGCCGGTATTTTTATTTTTCATTTTCACCCATTTATAGAATGCTAATTGCATGTTCTCAATCATAAGGGATAGTCACATCTTCTCCAAGAATGAAACTTTTATGAAGAATGAGAAGTTGTGTAGTGGAAATACGAGTCAATGGAAGCACTTCTCTATGGAAAATGTGTGACTCCCCTTTTGTGGGTGGCCAATGGACAAGGGAGAATGGGCGGTTTACCTTAAAAATGATGATGTTGTAAGAAAGCAAGTTGCATTCACACACTCAACTGAGGTCTCCAACTACAAGAAGGGTGAAAGCAAGAAGAGCAAAATGAAAAAAAGACATGCACAAATAAAAATTTCACATACTAAATCTTCTTCAATCTTCATGGCTCATGCCCATTCTTCTTCTCTATAGATGAAGAAAAAAACTTCCCAATTTTCAAAGAATAGGGTCTTTGCAAATCAAGATAAAGTGTGACGTCCCTAATTTTTAAAGATTGAGAATGGGGATGAAGAAGGTGTAACTCCCTTATAACCACCAACATGTTTATATTATATCAAATGCAATTGAAGACACATTTTCAGTTTATTTGTATACATTTTTGTCATTTACAAGGACACAATTGATGAGAGTAATGGATATTCTATGCAGGGATTCATTGCAAGAGACTTTGTAGGTTAGACAAAGCTCAAGTAAACATTTATTACTGGCTTGCAAACCAATCGATTGTCTTGCTAATTTGACAATTGCAAATATCTTGCATGGGTCTTTTTGCGCTAAAAGAAAACTACCCTCCTGCAATGCTTAGCTTTTAAAAGCTTCAAATTCCGTATTTTGAATGCTTCGAGGCATTTCTTTTTCTCCAAAACTGCTTTTCATTCATCTAAAGCAATGTTCAAATCTTTCACCTCGGTGGTAAGACTAAGGAATACGTAGAATCCCCAAAAACTTGAAGAAAAGGTAAAAAACATTATCTAGAAGAATAAGTAAATGACTATTTTCAAATGATTGTTATAAACTCTGGTATGTACATCATATCCATACAATTGGATTTACCATACTACTCACCAACACTCATCAGCCAAATCTAAAACAAATGATTCAAATTTCCTTCCAAATTGAACTACGAAATGGGTATGAACGATTTTCACAAGTTTTTCTTTTCTTTAAGTTTACATTACAAGGTTCTAATTGCTGCCACTTTCAAAGATATCTTGTTATGGTTCATTTCTGAAGTTAATTTAAGAAGGATTGTTTTTTGAAATAGAAAAATAAGTTTAAGGGTGGTTGCAAGAAACACCTGCCAATTTTGTCTCAAACAGCCATAGTATTGACAGTATCATGAGCTTTTGGAATAAACTTTTACAAAATAAAATAAGATATGGAGAATTTGTAAAGCAATAGCATACTTGAGAAAATTCAAACCTAGAAAAAAAAAATTTCTAAAAGTTATGCACAAAAATAGGTGACAAAAAAAACCAAGAAGAGGACACTTTGCTTTTTTATTTTTAGAAAATAGTAAAAAAATTCAAAAAAAAAAACTAAAAATTCCCCATTTTTCCTTACTTGAAGGTACTCCTTCTCCATCAAATTTGTTTTTAGGAAAATTAAGTTGTGTTTTGTGCACTTGCACAAAAGTAGTGCACTTTGAGCACACGTAGAAGATGAATGCTTTATTATTTCTAGACTTTCTTTGGTAGGATTGTGTAACTTTAGTAAAGGAACTTGTATTTCAATTTTGACCTTCAAATTTGCAGTTTTGGGTCCAAAATAGTACTAAAAACCCCCAAAAATGGCCATGGTAGACACCTAATTGGGGGCTATTTTAAAATAGCAAACTAATTTTAAGAAAGTTCAAAAAATAATCAGCAAATGTGTCTAACTATCACATGTACCTTTCTTTGAAGTTTCAAGTCAAACAAACTTGGGATGGAAAAGCTAGGAGCCAAAAACCACCAGCCAAAGATTGAAGGGACAAAAAATAGTACAAGTGTTTCTTGCAACTACCCTTCACTAAAGCAAAAATATGAGCCTTCCACAAGGCACCTAACAACCCCATTCAAGGGGTCTCCTTAATTGTTTTAATTTGTACTTTGGGATAACAAAATTTCTTATACCCTACTATGCTTTTGAATACAATCATGGCTCACATTGGCATGTCCAATTTTCATTGTGTGTCACAATTACATGTACATATTACCATGGTCCTTTTTCTCTATATTAAAATCTTCAACCTAGTACTTGTGAGGGTAACATATAGTTATGATTGTGTACAGTAGTAAGAGAGTAATTAAAAAATTGTGATTGTACTAAATTGCCATTTTCTATTCATAGTTTTTGTGATGTACAATGAGAAAGTCATACAAGGTAGAGACACTTCACGCAAGTTCTCACATGCTTCTAATGTACCTGGCCTAGGCTCAATAAATGCTAAGAGTGTTAATTTTAAGGGCCTTGTGAAAGGTTCAAAATTTTGCTAATGACTACTAAAAATTGCAACACAAATCAATACTATTCTTTGATTTGGACATTTTGAACAAAGTTTTGTTGATTAGGATGGCTTGATTCAAGCATGTTTTTTTACTAGTGCTTTGATTTTTAAGGTGAAACGAAATTATACTCTTCTAATAACAAAATTTTTGCACAAAAGAAAGGTTTTGGAAATATGCACAAAATAAATGCTGAAAAACCTAAAATAATAACGTAGTACCATGTGAACTGAATAAAAGAAATCAAACGTTCCATTTACAATAAGCCTTTTTACGTCCATTTACACATCAAAATCTGAGAGCTTGGTGCATATTAAGGCGTTAAGCGGTTAAGGATTTTCATTTAGTGTTGAGTGTTGACAGTAATCAGGCACACGCTTTGCACTAGTTGCATGTGTGTGGGTAATGCAACATTCAATCTTATAGAACATCAATATCTCACAATTGGTCTACAATCTTTAGAATCTAACCCTAATGCATCGACATTTTAGTTTTTTATTTAAGTAAATAATTATTATTATCTTCATCAGTTCATCTCAATGCTACTCTTTAATACTTGATTGAGGGGCGCTAGTTGCTAGATGCTTTGTCAAACCAAGTTTCTAACATATGGTTGGAAACTTGGATAACGTTTGGTGTTTTATATTTGAGACATCCTTTTTTGCTTCAACTTCTACCAAAAGGTTTTAAAAGATTTAGGAAAAGGACATGATTGAAACTTGGAGGGTGCTTGAAGTTCTATATTTAGAACGTCTTTTACTACTTCAACTTTCACTAAAAGGTTTTAAAAATGGACATGAAGTTAGTGAGGAAAAAACTAAAACTCTCACTTAGTAGTGTATAATTGTATATGTTTTACCCATTGTCAAGCTGCCTCCAACTTTTATGATCTTGTAGGCCTCAAGCCTCAAGAAATGCTATACAGTTGGCATGGATCCATGAGCCCTAAGTTTGGATTTTTTGATAAAGTATCTTTTTGTTAAAATACTATATTTCTCTTATCACTGTATACATAATGACCTACAAGTGTACATTTTAAATTTTCTATCTCCCGAAAAATTTACCATTTTTTAGTTTTAGTTTTTCCTTTGATTTTGAGCTTAGAATTGATTTTGTCTCAAAACCAAATATTGGCTTACTTCTCATGTCTTACGGATTTACGCTCACAAAGTAGATTATTTACTGCTTATACAATGTACTGACGTTACCACCATATTCGTTAATTTGGGAAAAAGTCTTTCCCAAAACGTATTCTAGGGATATTGAATTTTGCTTTTGTGAGAATATTTTGACGGTTGGAAGTTAAGTTTTTGATAATTCTGTCAAGACACTACATTGTTAATGTTAGATTTTGAAGAAATCATCAAAAAAATTCACTTTAAATCACCAAAAATCTCCTAAATCACCAAAAATCTTCTGAAATCATAAAATCCAAAAGTCCAATATTGCGTTTTTTTCCCAAAAGAACGAATATGGTGTTACTCGTAGCAAAAGACACAGAAGCTTATCTCATCTCATATGGATTCCAAGGAGACGAAGTTAATGCACAAAATTCTCAACAAAGCCATTACCAGTTACCTGTAGAATGAAAGAAAAGAGCTAAGTTACCTGATTCTAGAAGAGCAGTTCCCATTCCAGAGCTCGATCACACTCGACCATGTCAAGGAAGTTGATCGAGTAATGACTACTCCTGACACACGGCGATTCTGGCGGTCAAGTTTCTAGAGGAACGGAGATCGACACTGCAACCCAAGCAACCAAGCAACCAAGCAAGGCAAGCAAGCAGGAGTGGTTGCTGTTGTACTGTACTGTAAGAAGAGGAGGATTCAATTCAATGGCGATGGTGGTGAGGGCAGGAGACAAGCTGCATCTTTCGACCCCAAGATGCCTGTCTGTGTCTCTCTCTCTCTTCCTCTCTCTCATCCTCGATCCCCGAGTCCCACTGACTGACTGCCTGTCACCAGCTCTGGCACCTCGCAAGCCTCGGCTCAACTCCCAAGACCAGCAAACTTCACGTACAGCTGAGCAGCAAGCAAAACGGAGGGAGAGAGAGAAAGGGAGGGAAAAAAAATTGTTACGGGTAGGAGGCTCATGAATGGAGCATCTAACTGATCTAAGGGCTGAAAGCCTGAAACTGAATTTTGATGGAGGTGGAACTTCTTGAAATATTTTTCAGTAAATTTTCCTTCAAAGATAAGAGGAATTGATATCTACCCCAAGTTGTTTCATATTTTTTGGAGCTTTCTGGAATAAGTTATGAAATTTGGATGTTGAAATGGCATAGGGCTCTAAAATGGTGCACCTCCTCAAATGTATATTATGTGTACATTGTTAAAGCCCGTGAAAAACAACATGTACAAAATAGTACATTTGAGGAGGTGATCCATTTTAGAGTCTAAGCCAAATTAGAGAAGCTAGGAGGATCTGAAACCGTGCATGCTCTAAAACGGTGCACCTCTTCAAATGTGCTCTATTTGGACATGTTTTTTTTTCATAGCACTTCAACAATGTACATGCAATGTTCATTTTGAGGAGGTGTACCATTTTAGAGCCCTATGCCATTTCAACATCCAAATTTCATAAATAATTCCACAAAACTCCAAAAAATATGAAACAACTTGAGTTAGATGTCAATTCCTCTTGTCTTTGAAGGCAAATTTACTGAAAACATTTTAATAAGTTTCAGCTCCCTAAAATTCAGTTTCAGCCCTTGGATGCTCCATTCATGAGCCTACTACCTTAACTTAACGTAACCTCAACAATGGGAAAACTCACTCATCACCGTCAATCCTGGTGGTATTGACAACAAAGTCCCAGCCCCAGGGGGTTAACTTAACTATGATTGACTCTTGGTGCATGTGTATGTACCGTATGCGACAAAATCTCTCCACCAATGGTGCTCCTGTTTTCTAAATGCTCTACTCAAGTTGTGTATTGTAGCAGCTTGAGGTTTAGACTTTAGACTTCTGCAGCAAACAAACTGCCTTGATCGGCGCTTGATTGGTGAAGCTGCTACTGCTAGCTAGGCAACCCTGTTGCTGTTGCTGATTGATTTCACCCCGCTGACTTCTACAAACCATCCTGAGTCGATCGGAAAATTAAGGTCAAGTGCTTCTCAAGCCGCTAGTATATTAGTAGCTTTCCTGATCGGCGAGTTTCATACCTTGCTTTTGAAGCTCAAGGGTCCTTAGCTTCACCGAGATTTTGTAAGACAAGTGCCTGTGTGTGGGAACTCACTGTCTCCAATTGCCATCCTCGGACTTTGTTGCTTCTGATTTGATACTAGCTTTGGTCGCAGTCTAAACATTTCGCAAGTGGGAGTTCAGAATTGAGTTATCAGCTGAATCTCAATGTGACAAGGTTTCCATTACTTCGTGACCAGCTGGTTAGTTACTACCGCCAAGTTCCAGGCTTGTAGATTCGGCTTTTTTTCGTCTTGTTGGTAGTTGAGTCAAGTCAAGTCATACCCACGCAATTAGCAAGTGTGAGAGATTACTGACTTAGAAAGCGAGAGAGACACAGAGAAAGAGACTGAAAAAAAGCAAAGCTCTCACTGACGTGAGAATTACATGACTCGGTGCAGCAACTAGATAGATAGACATCTACCAATTATAACACTCGGATGCATGCATGCACACGCCTTGTTGTGACGTTTGATCGAACACTCGGCTCTGTACCTAACGGTATCATGCAAGCTTGTTGTTTCGGCTCCATAAGAAGATCCAGAGGCGGGAGCTAGTGACAGTACTATTGTTACGTCGATCACTTCGAGCTAAGCTAGAGCCGTATTTTTGTGTACATGAGTAGTACTGCAGTGCAAGCCACTCATCACTTATTAGTCATCACGGCCTTGGATTTGACCCCGGATTTGACCTCTTCTGACATAGCCACGCCTCTTCGCAACTGAAGCTCACTTAAATCAGTTCCAAACTCTTCCCCTTTCCAGTCGATCCATTTATTCTCGAGGCTGTGTGTAGCTAAATTCACTACTTTTCAGAGCAGGATCGTTAAAAGTGGTCCTAAGTACACTCAAAGCAAAGCCAGTCTTAGGCACCGGTTTATCAGCTTCATTTGTGGCTCTGAGAATCTTTCAAGCTGCAGATTTGGAGCTTGAAAACGAGGGAGGAGGAGCAGCACCATGTCGACAGCCGCTTGCTTGATCAGCTGCACCTTTTTGCTTGTGGTTTGCTGCTTTTTTGCTTCAGTGAATGCTCGCACTGGCCCAGCAGCTGGTAATTAATTCCTTCCAACTTTAGTTTTTTCAACACTCGGTTTCCCCACATAATAATAATAATACCAGCTGTGAGTTAGTTTGCATCTCCTCCCATCCTGTCGGTTATCCTGTACAGGTGTTAAGTTTACACAAGTTTTTTAAGAGTCACCGATCAGCGATCCTCTGCCTGTCAGATGTGTATGTACATATCACAGCAGCCTTGACAGCCTTTTTTGCTGGCTTTTCCTTGGGCTAAATCTATACGCTACTAAAGGAAGGGTTGTTTTGTTTTTTCCTGTTCTTTGGGTATAAATTTTGCCTTTCAATAGATTCTAGATTGTAAAGATTATATAAGAATTTCGCTTGGATTCTAGTCGAAGTATTGTGCCTCTTTCTTAACATCTATTAGTATTATATTTGTGAAAAAAGATCTTGTGGATGGGCTGTAGGGAGTTGATCACCTGTTTTGTACCAGTTGGCAGTGTGACTATTGAGCATAAATTCGAATGGAAAAAGTAGCTATTTTCGTGCATATGGCTACTACAGTAGTGGATTCGGCAAGTCAGTGATGTTAGTGAATTGAGTTAGCGATTCATAAACTGAGTTTAATTGAATAAACCGAAACTCACTTTTGACATTCTTTTTTGTATACAGGCAGCAGCCTTGCCAAGGAAATGATCTCGTATCTGGAGCCAACACCGATTCATGCCAAGCTTGAAGTGGCAGAACTGAAAATACACAACATCAAGGTAATTTTTTCAAAACCACATCAATTGCAGCTACAGTATTGTGGTTAGCCATTGATTATAAGCATGAGCAAGATATTCAACTTCCCCTGAAAAGAGCAGTAGTGTCCAAAAGCCTGCTAGATTGGAGGATTGTCAGAGTGACGCCGGAATTTATGTAAAGGCTGGCTGCTACAATTGATTGATTAAGTCTGTAGAATAGTAGTATTTTTCTGAAAATATACTACATCAAGGTAGCAGACATACAGGACTGGAATAATTGTACTTGAATTTAATCTCATGTTGGCCGAGTAACTACTCTGATAGCCGCCTCATGAACAGCTTGTCTCCTCTCTTTACACCGTGGCTTCATTTCCACACTGATTGTAGACACCCTGGTGAGAGCCTGAGAGGGTAGGGTCAAGTTTTAAAAACACCAGGTCACATGGAATTTAACCCAAATTATGAAGTGTACATTCTTAGCTTCTATATAGTAAATGCTAAGACGTCTACAGTGGGAGCAAACTGGAAGGGTTAGTATACATTTTGTTTAAGGTAGTGTACTCAAATTGCGACCCCCTCTTACTTAAAGCGTCCTTATAACTAATTAGCTCAAGAATGGATATGAAGTGGCCCTCAAAATTCAATGGATCCTCTTTAGCCTTGGAGTGGATAGAAGAACCAATCATACTCCTCAATTTCTTCTCATCTTTTCACAAGTTTCAAGGGGACGGATTTTGGGAGACTTATCTACAAGTCAAAAATAGATGCAAATTTGAAAAATTCATCAACTATTCAATTATGCTTCAGAAAAAACATGAAAAAAATTGTGTTACATTTGGCATCCATTTCTTTTTGTTTGAAAATTAGACAACACAAAAAATTTCCAGCCTTGGAAAGGCCTACAAACCAACCCTTAAAGTGAAGGTTTCCCTTGTTGCCTTAGCAAACGTTTTTGTCCCCAATTTTCATCTTATTTGAGAACCGCTAGAAATGAGGGGTTAAGAGCATACTAAGGTAGTCTGCTCATAAACCATCCACGCATTAAAATTGCCCACCTTCTGAAATGTCCCCTTGTTGTACATGCTTTTTTCCATAAATTTTCAAAATGTACAAGCAGTGTACATTTGAGGAGGTGGACGGTTCTAGAGACCTATGACCTTTCCACTTCAAAATTTCATACCTAATTCCTCAAAGCTCCAAAACTTATGAAATAACTTGGGTTAGATGTCAATTCTTCTGGTCTTTCAAGAAAAATTTACTGAAAAATAGTTCAAGAAGTTTCACCTCCCCAAAATTCAGTTTCAGCCCTTAGATATGAGCACACTACCGTACTTTATATTGCTGACCTTTTTTCTGTGTTTCACAGGAAATGGATTATGTGAGAATTGCACCTCCGGAAACCGATTCAATTTTCCATTTTCACAGCAAGGAACACAATAACAACAACAGAAGAGGCTTGGTAGGGTCTTCTCCACCCACTTGCAAATACAAGTGTGGCTCCTGCCAACCTTGCATGCCAGTGCACGTTGCCATCGGCAGCCCCCATGGCGTCATTTCCGAGACAGAGTATTACCCGGAGGTTTGGCGATGCCTGTGTGGCAACAGGTACTACATGCCTTAAAAGCAGCAAACCTGTGCAAATTATGACAACATCACTTTGTAAAATACTGGCTTTGGTAGTGGCTTGGAATAATAATAATAAGAAAGACTGAGACAACATTGACAGCGTCAAGATCAGAAGGAAAAAAAATGAAACTGAGAGGCTCACCAGTTGGACATGGTTGGCTGGGTCAAGAGGCTCTAAAAGCGACTATGTTCTAAATGCGTTCCCTATCTAGGAATGAGTGACATGTTCCTTCAGATATCTATCACTGTCATAGTTGAGTTGGGTAGACTTAAAATGGTCGGTTTATGGACCTCCTACCTTAACACTTTGTTGAAGTTCTTCATCGTTGTCAATGATCATTGGATCATGTGATTTCCTTAGTTAGTCGTGTTACAGTGTTTTGTTTCTAAAGCAAAACAGAGTCTATACAGACTATACCATCTAGATCGAAATTCAGGTTCATGGGAAACAGGTATTGTTTTGATTTTTAGAGAGATTTAGTGAAGTTGGTACATAAGCTAGATTAGAGCCCTTTATCAGGGGTCTGAAAGTCCCACACTGAGTTTCTGTATAAATGGATAAGCTATGATAATCTGAGTGTAAGAAATTAGTTATCAGAGAACAAAAAATATAATATATTTTAAAAATTCTAGCACCTGTGGACTGTGGTACGTTGAATGTGCATTTAACATACACTCACGTCCCATTGAATGTGCGTGGCTTGTGAATGAATGTGATCTGGGTTGCGTGGCTCGGTTCCCCGTGAATGGGAAGTAAACTATAAAGGAATACTAAGTTATACCTTGTCATGAATTTGCTTTGTTTGGCGGCAGTCACCCTACAGCAGGTTGTCGGTGTCAGGACCCTCAGTAGCTAGTGAGCCTAGGACAGCCTGTGAGCCTCTTTGGGATCGTCATGGGCGTATGGTTCCCAATATCAGTTTTATATATTTCTAGTTGTCTGTAATTGAAACACGTACCCCACTTTGGCAATTTTTTAATTCTTTCCTTGAAGTGCAAATGATGAGCTTTCTTATCAAAATGAGCTTAACTTCGGCGTCTTCCGAAAGCATACCTGGCTTCACTCCTGGGTCACTTACGTTTGCCGGTTACTAATCAACCCTCTTAGACAGCACAAATTGAAGCACAATCCAAGGTTGTGAACTTGTCATAGTGTTACTGACAACAAACATGGGATTAATTGATTACAACTCAGACTTGTCGAAAATATTATAACCTACTCTAAATAGTGCAATTAGATTGCCCTACCCTAATTTCTCAACAGTTTACAGCAGGGCCTTTTTTTGGTTTTCTCACCGATGCTTGGGTGGCATTTTTTGAGAATGGTTTGTAGCTTGCTGGCTCTGTCCATATTTTGGTTGGAATTGAAGGTGGCCCCGATGCATGGATTTTTGGAGCATCATGGGATTTTGTAAAAAATATTCATTGGTCATTTTTTGAAAACATCCAAATAATCATTGCCAATAGTTAAGTATTGTATTGAATTAGATTAGGCAACACCTCAAAAAAATTAAATTACTCAAATAATTTTAAAATGATGGCATCAATTTTCAATTTGATAAGGATTTTATGAAATCCTAAGCTACAACACAATTTTCTTAATTGTAGTCTGGCATTTTTTGAACTTTTCCCCCCCTTTTTTTCCGACAAGCTTGAAAGTAGCCTCTCTTTTTTTGAGGCAATTGGGCCTTAAATTGCCCCAAAAAAAAAAACATTGGTTTATAGTTACACTACATACTGATACTTACTGTTGCTATACTAATTTTCAATACTAATTTTCAGAAATACTTACCGCCACAAACAAAATTCAAAGCGCTTGGCAATAATAACAAAACTTGTAGAAAAACAACTTATCCACATCCAAGTTGTAAACCACGTGAAATCCTAATATTTAACGAGTTACAGTTGTCTCCAAGCAATCATGTAATGAGTCATGAGGTAGCCTTACAAGAATAGGCAACCTAATTGTTAAACCTTAAAAGACTGAGCTACTATAATACGTACTATGTATGCAGTTATATAACTAACATTTGCTACTAACAAAAAGTTTGAATTTGGGATCTTGACTACCTCACTAGAACAACATTGATCTACATTCTAAATTCTTTGTTGATCTCAAATGTAATAAAGGTGTGAATGCACTCCAAATACTAGAAAAATGCCCCGTATTGTATTGGCCACAAAGGGCTGCCTCAGTCCTTTAGGGATTAAGGCAGCCTAAATTCACTATTTAGTATAAAATCAAGCAAGCGTATACCTTTAATCTACACTGGTTTTAACCCCTAAAGGACCAAGCAAAGTTTTCACCAAAAACTCTTCAAAACTGCCATTTTTAGAGCATCAACCAAATTTGAAAATTAAAACATTTTTATGCATATGTAACCATAGGATCTTGTAAAAGAATGGTTTTGGAAGATGTGGACAAAAATTTAGAGTTTTCCACCACGTGGACTGGAAGTTAGAAGGGTTTGAATATTCAAAAATGTCTTGTGAAAAACCGGGCAGCTACCCTTCAGAAGGTGAAATTCCTAAGGAAAAAAGGCCATGTGGGTGGTGCTTCTCTAAACTCCTTATTCCGCCTAAGTAAAGTACATGTCAAAAAAGTTTCAAATCATTTGGAGTTGTATAACATATGGAAAAAAATTGGTAAATAAAAAGAAGTAGAGAATGATTCAAAACACTAAATTGTTAAGAATTTTATTATGGAAATGAAAAATGCCAATCCCAATGGTCATAATGTTGTCATAAACAATATTAATCCTTTGGTTTTGTTTTTTTTCCAAAATGTTGAAAATTGAGTAAAATAAAGGACTTCAAAGTTTATTTTGGAGTAGAGAATCCATAACTACTTGCAAACAAAAAATCCTCATAACTTTCATAACTTTGATCCAAATAGAATGATTCAAAGCTTCCTACATTCACATAAATCTCCTAAACCAATTTGAAATTTTTGTTTTTTGAAAAAAGTGATTTTTAAAAATCTGCCCAAGCTACCCGCCAAACATAAAAAACAACATATTAGGCCATAACTTTTTACTCATAATTCCAAATGTCATGAAATTTAGTGCCTATGAAAGATAAATCTTGTCCCCACAATCTATTAAAATTTCAACCTAAAATATGAAAAATTCCAATCACAGGTACTTGCCCAAAATCGCTATGTTTCTTAAAAAAAAGGGGTCTGGTCCTTTAGGGGTTAATGTGGGATTCAGACTAATTTCACGCAAAGGCCCATTAAGGTGAGCAATTCTTGTGGAAATGAGTAACCGGCAGCTTGCATGGCAACAGGTTCAATAGCTAGTAGAGAGTTCACTACAGAAGACGTTAAAAAGTTGAAACTTTGAATATCAATGAGGGAATTTTTTCTCTCTCAGTACTTATTGCAAGTGGGTTCTAGAAGCTGAACATTTATAGCTGGTGTGTACTTTCTACTGTAAATACTTCACACTGAGACTGGGAGGCGGGCCTACATAACCAAATATAAATAGGGGGCAAGTTTGCACCGTGGACCTATATGGTAGAACGTACACTCGTCAAACCTTAGCCCTTGACATGTTTGACAAAACAGAGAATGATGAATAATTATCAAATATAAATATTCGGTCACATGCATGGGTGACGTTGGTGTTCGTAGCTAAGCTTACAGATTCTTTCTAGCAGGACTTGCCATGTAGAATAAAAATTAAATATTCCTAAGAATGAACGTGGATATGCTCCCATCATGTGTTTGGTAAGCTTAGTAATATGCTTGCCCCCTTCTTGTCAGAGTCAAGTCTGTTTCATCGCAGTTTTCAGCCTTTGCCTTGTCAGGTTGTCCCTGTCAGTTGCTGCTGCTGCCTGGACACGACGATATTTTTCCACAAACACCTCGGATCCAATTGTTACCAAAACAGCATTCAGTTACAAAAATCTTGAACTGGTTCGATGAATCAACCTCTCACTTGAGTTGAATTTCTGCTAAAGTTTGTGATGGACAGATGAAAAGTAGTGAATTCTCCTTTCAAGTATCCAGATCATACCATGGTTGTCACACTGGACCGCCCATCCGTCTGCTTGTTTGTCCATCCAAAGTGGCTAATTGAGCTCATGTCCATCCAATGTAATCAACTCATTATTGATTTCAAAGAATGTTAAAGGATCTTCAATTGTATATGCTGGTGACATTCAGTGTTGCTAGCATGAAGTCAAAAATGAATTTAAACTCATATTGTGTAAAAAACAAGGAAAATAATAATTTGATTCTTTCTTTGTAGGTCAAAAACTCAAAACCGCTAAAAAAACCCTAAAATGCAAAGAATGGATAGACACCCCATCTTTGTTGCCGTTTGTTTTGTGCGTCCATCTTCTTGTCCAACATCCAAATCTAACCTAATGTGACAACCATGGTCACATTAGACAAATTGTTCGTCTATTTGTTTGCCCTAAAAGCCAACTAAGCTCTTATCCAACTGATGAAATCAACTCATAATTAACTTTTGCAAATGATAAAAAAAGCTTACCTCATACATACTAGTTATTCCCATTGTTGTTGATATGAAATCAGAGATCAAAATGAATAATCTGGTTCTTCGTATTTTAGGTCAAAACACCTAAAACATGTCATTGGATGGATGTGGACAGTCGTGAATGGACACGTCCACTCCTATTGTTTGGACCGCCCCCATCCACTTGTCTTCTCCGTTGGCCAAATCTTGCCCAAAATGACAACAATCATCACACCACGCTCCTTGTTGCCCTCAAAGTTGAATTAGTCGATTGTTCAAGGTCCGGTTACTGTCAATCTTAATCCACATGCAATTTTCATAATTGGCAATTCCACCTTTGGCAGGTATATTCGTCCCCCCTCCATGTCAGTGTTTAATATACTACTACTACTCTATGACTACAAAAGAGAGCACGTTAGAGGTCGGTTTCTCAATTCACACCACCCTCCAATCATGGACTCAACGTCGAGATCACCCTGGTTGTCCAGTACCCGCTTGCATTCAAATCATCTCAATCAAGCCACCACTAAAATGCCCCCTCCCATATGACGCTGTCTGGCGACATTTTCAATGCAAAACGGCACACCCTTCTGGCATTGAGAGGAGCTCTCTGCATTAAGGTAGGAGGGCCGTAAACCGACCATCTAAGGGCTTATCCCCTTTTTCAGGGTCTTCCGTGGAGGGGAGGATTTTTAGATCATTTTTCAAACAAAGAGAAAGAGATGCTGAATGTAACACAAGTCGTTTCATATTTTTTGAAGTATTTTTGAGTTACTTATGAATTTTTAAAAGGCATGTGTCATAGGTCTCTATTTATGAACCTAAACCTTTCAAAAACCATTCACTTGCAAGTTGTGAAGAGATTTGGGGAATTAAGGAGGATGATTGGCTCTTACAACTTTTCATCCATGTATTCAATGATTGTAAGTGGATGATTTTAGAACCACCTCATTTTCATTTTGATGGAGTCTACATGGGCGGTTCAAAATGACCGCACACAATATGAGCCTCCTACCTTATGCTGATGAAGTGATTTTACTTGGTGAGGTCTAAGGAAGCTTGTCTGTGAATTTTGATGATAAGGTAGGAGGCTCATAAACCGACCATGTAAAGGCTGAAATTGAATTTTGGGGGAGGTGTAACTTCTTGAGATATTTGTTAGTAAATTTTTCTTGGAAGACAAGAAGAATTGGCATCTAATTCAAGTTGCTTTGCATTTTGTGGAGCTCTATAGAATTAGTTATGAAATTTTGAAGCTGAAATGGCATAGGGCTCTAAAACCGCCCACCTCTTCAAATGTACACTATTTCTACATTTTGGAAGCCTATGAAAAACATCATGTACAAAAAGGATACATTTCAGAGGGTGGGCGGTTTTAGAGCATGGATGGTTTATGAGCCTTCTACCTTATGTAATTCAAGAAATAGCTAGGTCGTAGGGGAACTCACGTCTCCTCTCCCATTAACCCATTAATGACCGGTCAACCACTCTATGGTCAATCTAGCCCCTTTTCCCTATGTAGGAAGAGAATGGCAATGAATCTGGTGATTAGCCAAAGGGAACGTGTCTGGGGAATTGGAAAGTGAAGAGTTTAGGACAATAACCAAGCCAATCTAAGGTGGCATGTGGCCAAAGGGTTGAAAAAACTAAAAGAGTACCAACTGAAAATACACCAATGAATCCAAAAAGATGGGCATAACAACTAAAGAGTGAGCATAATTCATGATGCATAACACTAAACCTTGCAAGATACTTATGGTCAAATTGTGGTAGACATTTGTATTCGATAGTTTTAAAATTTCCCCCAAATGGCCATAAAAAGGATTACCCACCTCTAGAATTGACCACAGTTGTTAAAGGGTTAATGCAACTTTAGATCAAATCAATACACTCCACAAAAAATAGAGTCTTTTGGAGAAACCATGCATGGCTCCCATGGGGTTATTGAAAAGCTTCAATGGAACGTTAAGGGAATCCCAAAACACAACAAAGCCTTAACCCCTAAAGGATGTTGCCTACAAAAAATGTTGGTTGTATTCATACAAGGATCATTCAGTACTTTGAATATGGCTTTATGACAAATGTCAAAAATTTCCCAAAAAATCCTAGTTGATAGGTAGTATGTTTTGTGACTTGGCTTAAAATATACAACTCCAATGGGATTCATGTGTTACCCAAGTATCCCATCTATATACAACAGAAGAGAGCATATACAATAATACAACAACATCCTTTGCGGATTAATCCCTAAAGGATGTTGCCAACCAAAAATGTTGGTTGTATTCATATAAGGAACATTTAGTATTTGAAGAAATGGCTTCATGAAAAATGTCTAAAATTCCCCAAAAAAATCCTAGTTGACTGATAATATGTTCATGACTTGGCTTAAGAAATTTACAGCTCCAATGGAATTTGTGTGCTACCCAAATACTCCATCCATATATAACAAAGGAGAGTATACACAATACATCAACATCCTTTGGATTAATCCTTAAACAACCGAGCTACTATAATACATAGTATGTAGGCTATTGTATAATTGGCATTTGGTACCAATATTTTTTTAAATTTGGGATCTTGACTACCTGACTAGAACAACATTGATCTCTATTCTAACTTCTTTGTTGATCTCAAATGTAATAAAGGTTTAGATGCACTCCAAATACAAGAAAAATACTCCATATTGTACTAGTCGCAAAGGGCTACCCTATCCTTTAGGGGTTAAAATTTACAACTCCAAGGCGGTTCATGTGGTAAATTATCCAAGTACCCTATCCATATACAACACAAGAGACCACAGGGGTTAAGGTAGGGTTTGGTGATTCATTTCGGTATGCTGACCAAGAAATCCTGCACTGCCAAATGATAAGGTAGCAGCATCCATAAGCGTTCCGTCCCCATGCCTGTCACCTAACAGTGGCAGGGCTAATCAATAAAGAAACAAATGGTTGTGAGTGGTTGAGTGATGGTTATGGGTGATGAAGTGATGGTTGTGGGTGACTAGCATGAAGTTTTGAGTACCCATCTCACTATTTAAGAATCAACAAGCCTTGTGATTAGCATCTCTTACACATAATTCTTACAATTTCAGTGATTTTGGACTTTGAAAAGCCTTTGTGAACAAATTTTTGTAATTGGAACCTTAAAATTGATGCCAATATTTTTGGTTTCCATTTCCTAACTTACAGTATTTTTTTCAAAATTGGGCAATTGTTTTACCTACTCCAAAACCCTTATTTCCGCGCTTATGGGTGCACCTACCTTAATTAGTATTGCTTGAAAAACGCCGATTTGGTCGAAGTTCACATTTATTTTCCTTAACTTCCGCTGTGCCGTGTATGTAGGGTTGCAGCTCTACAAAGGGGGGAATGTGTTACACTAGGCTCACCAACTGCAAACGAATTTATGATTGTCACTGGCGCCTGTCAGGACTCAGGAGAGCGTTGAAGCAAGGCAGAGAGAAAGACTGGATCACAGCTGAAAGCAAACTTTGTGTGACTTGCGTCATCTGAATCACTGACCGGGTAGTTTTTTAGCTTAACCTACCAATATCCTACATTTTCTTGGGTCAACTGGTTATCTAGAGTATACTCCCTACTAGACCTGTAGAAAATAAGGATTTTTTTTTTTTTCCTCCAAAATGGTTGATTTTTTTCTTAAATTTTTAAATTCAATTTGACAATTCTTAAAATCAGCTGACTAACTTGTAACTGAATGCCGGTACGTCCCATACATTGATCGGAATGGTGATGGATTTGCGGAAACAAAGTTAGCAAAGAGAGCAAGAGCATGTTGGTACGACCAGCTTCTCTCATACCAACCGTGCTGATATCACAACATGGTTATCATTTTGGACAAATTGCCCGTCTGCTTGCCTGTTTGCCCCATATGTCCAATTGACTCAGTTGAGCGTTTGTCTTGTGAAGTCAACTCATAGTTGAACTCAAAAAACGTCATATTTGTTAATTTGGGAAAACAATGAGTGCCGTTTGTATTTCATCTTAATCCAAATTAGCCATCTTAATTCAATTAAGGAGGTCACTTGAAACCTGCTTAATGAACTTTTGTCCAAAATTTCAGACTTTTTATCCAAAAGAAGTGTATTGTTGGATGATATATATCTCATTTCATTGAAAAACAGTCAATAGATTCCCAATTCAATGAATATGGTGTTCTTGGAAAAAAAAGGCAGAAGCCTCAATTTGTAAGAGTTGTCCCATTTTAATGAATATGACTCATTAAGAATGGTAAAAAAGGCTTATCTTGTATATGTTGGTTACACACGTTGTGGCCAACATGAAGTCAAAACATTGATTTAAACCCATGTCATATAGTAAAGATAAAAAACTAGGATAAAAATCCTAAAGCACAACATTGAAAGCGTTATTAGTTAAATTGGGAACAACAGAGGTACTATTTTGTACTCCACCTTAAACCCAAAAAGTCACCTTAAACTAGATTCAAAGGTACCAAATTTAGTATGAGCCACTAAGATTTTTTCCCTTGCAAATTCCTCCTCTAAGGTGAAGGCACATGTACCCAAAAAATGCTGTGAGCTCAGTTTTAGGTGGCCACTTAAAACTTTCAAAAAGTCCCAACGTAATGTTTTTCCCAATTTAACGAATAACGCGTTACTGATGATTAAATGGACAAGTCTGTTTGTGCTGTCCAAACTGCCCGTCCGTCTGAGACAGCCCAATCTCACCCAAATCTCACCCAAATCTCACCCAAAGTAACAACCATGTATCACAAAGGAGATTGAGCCCATCTCAGGGTGAGTACTGCAAGTGACGATGGCAATGGCATACACTATGGCAATAAGTGAGCAGATAGGAGAATGATGCTGTCGAGTATTACGTACCTCTAACTTACTACTGATCGAAGCCCTGTCGAAGTAAGTCGAGCACAATCTCCGAGACCAGCGCATTCTTCGATGCACAAGTATAACAACCATTAGTTTTTTTTACTCCCCCAGGCTCAGATTACTATATAGTCCAATGGGTAGAGAGGATACTGGTACGTTTCAAGCGTGCTGCCAACGACAAAACCGACTCTCCCCCCACACAAAACGAAATATTTGTTGAATTAAAGGGTTGGGCTCAAGCTTTCTGTGGTCTCATTCTTGCCACGTCCCCAGCTATGTGCCAAGCGTTTAATTTGTTCCCTTAGAATTCTGAAAATCAATGTCGTTGGCTGGTAGAGACTAGGGAATGAGAATGATCGATCAAAAACCGTAGGGAAAATTGACTTATGCAAAGACCCATACTCCTGCATGCGTACGTTCCTCCATAGTCCACACTCCATCCATGCCCGGCTCCCAGGTCGTGGGTCAATAATAGGTTTATTTGAAGATCTCAAGACCATCAATTGTCTTTTATATATGGCAGCTAGAGCCGCCCCAAGATTCCAGGAATCAAACTGCAAACTTGGTATAGATAACAGGGAAAATTTGATGGATGCCCCTGAAGTTTGCAATATTTGTATAGATGCCCTCGGTTTTTATGAAATTGCATAAATATCCTTAACACAGTTATTTTGCTTTTTAAGAATCATTGTTTCTTATTCTTGCAATGGATGTCTTGATGTTTGAAACATAAGAACACACAAAGATGGAACAGAAGAACTAAAAAAAATACTTGCAAGACTACCTTGAGGTGTTCCTTTGAGATGTTAAAGGTATTTGTGCAATTTCTGGAAAAGTAAGGATATATATACAAATATTGCAAACTTCAGTAGTAAGGTATGCACACCCATGAGCGTCAATGTCCCCATAACCGTCACCTCTAAAATCTTGGAAAATCTGTGAAAGTGAATAGATGAAATGACAAGGATGTACAACATGTGAACATGAAATCTTGAAAGTGGTTATAGGTGAAATGGTAGTTTGCTCATTAAGAATTCACAGCTTATTCTCATAGTGTCCAAATAATACATTTGAAAGTGCAAACTCATTATTTCTCTGTTCCTAATAGAATTTGCTAGCTGCTTGTTGATACTCATCATGTTCAAAACCCTTAGTTTGACGCTTATGGGTATACATACGATGCTAAAATTCCTGGAAACGGTTTTAACTTCTAGAACTTAGCGTGGTGTTTTGCATGGCCAGGGGGAATAACTTGCAAGCTACAACGGAGGAAGTTAAAAAACGGATTTCCACGGAAGGAATCTGAAGAAATGTCCTTGTGCTATTCTGATTATATTGAAGCAAGATTTGATAAAGTGACTGGTGTTGTATGATAATCACCTCAAGTGTTCTCATTTGAATCAAGCTCATCGTAGGACCTGCAATAACTCAAGCAGAAGAAGATCCAGGAGTTAAGTTACGTACACGGCATTAAAACCGTTCAATCTGATAAAGGTAATCATCTCACACCAAAAATCTAGAGGAGGACCACATCTCTTAATTTGGACCAACTGAGAGTTAAGAGGATATCAATGTTGTTTATGCCCCCTCCATCCCCCTCTGCAAAAATGAAAAATGGGTAAACAACATAAAAACAAAAACATTGAAGTATAGAGTAACATAACATTGAGTAGCACTAGTAATTAAGTAAAGGCTGCCCTCTTTACAGGAGAATGGTGTGGAATATTTCACACCCTTCTTTAGCTATGGGGACACTTGGTTAAATTTGTTAACGTTTACGAAAGGGAGACTTAGTTCAGTGCACACACGTCGAGGGGGCTAGATGTGGCAGAATTATAATTATTATTATTTGTAAAAATGAAGTTCATGGATGATATCTAAAGAGAGGGAAAGGCAGCCTCTCTTCAGGCTACTAAATGTTATGAATGACACAACCCTCCATATGTTTAAAAATTATCATTTATTTTCACAAATCAAAATTTTTTACTTCCGTTGTGAAAGGTCACATACAAATAACAGCCAAGCCCAAGCCGTGTTTGAGCTAATGTTTGGGGAGAAATTTTAGCTTCACCTGCTAAAATCTGGCATTTCCCAATTTTCAACCAAATTTTCCATCGCATGCACCAGTTATTTCTTGAGAAACTTCTATATTTTTGAAAAAAATGACTAATTTTTATCTTGCAATTTCAATTTTTAACCAATTTACTTCCAACTTCAACCAGCTGACAATACACTAACCTCCGGTTCACCCCAAACATTGGTCTGGGCAATAGCGCATTGGTCAACGAGAACTTCCGCTCACCTCCTGACTCCCCCCTTCTGCAAAATAAAATAAATAAAAAAGTAAAAAGTAAAAAAACAAAGGGTTAAATATTTAGATGCTTTTGAAAGCTGGAGATCCTTTTGGCTTAATTTTTTTTAATTATACAGAGAGAAAATCCTTAAGTATTAGAGCGTACAATTTAAGTTTCCAGTAAATGCCGTGATTGCTGATCTTGTCAGCAGTTTCAATGGCCTGGATATTAGCTGTTCTAACTTCCGTGCTAAGCTAAAATAAATTTTATGCTTAGTATTGTCATAGTTTCTTTTTGTGCCGCTACACATGAAGCAGTGCAACGAGCCTAAAGAAAGGGGATAATACCGAACACATAGTAACTTAGACCCCCACAGAGAATGCTGAAAGGAAGAGTTATAGATAACATCATATTTGTTAATTTGGGAAAAACAGGTGTCCCACTTTGTACTCCACCTTAAACCCAAAAGTTACTTTAAACCATATTCAAAGGTATTAGCTTCAGTCTGAGCAAGTAAAATTTTTTCCCTCGCAAATTTCTCCTCTCAAGTGAGGACACGTGTAGGTTTTAGGAGGCCACCTAAAACCTTCATATTAAAATTTGAAAGTCCCAAAATGTACCGTTTTTCCCGAATATGGTGTTAGATTAAAATCTGTATTCTTGCGCTCCATCTTGAAAATCCACTTGTCGGTGTAGAAAAAATGAAATGCTGCTATCATTAAGTTGTAAGTCTGTAACCCATCGGTCCAACTTCGTACTTCACATGTGAGTATGATACTCGGATTGCACATTAAAAATTACACCTCATAACAAATTATCAGAAAATTATACTGACACTCCTCTTGAAAGCTCATCCCTCAAGTAGCAAGCAGGAATTTCAATTCTGCAAGTCAAAGTGAATACAGAAAATTGGAGAGTGGAGGAAACTTTTCCGCTCGGCAAGGGACCCACAAGCATGTTCTGAAGCCACCTTTCAGAATTCGACTTAATTGAAATTTCCTCGATACTAGTTTTGAAGGAAATTCAGGACTTCTCCATGTCCACATTCGCTTGTCTCAATGTGAGGGAATAAGCCATGCACCTGAGGTCAAGCCAACAATGTGTGCCAATGCTTGTGATAAGCTTAGGTGAACTGAATCTCTCCTGGCCATTAAAATTGCTATAGCAATATTTATGAATTTGGGGAAAAACGCAATTTTGGGACTTTTGGGTTTCACGTGCTTTGACTGAGTATTTATCATATACTCATGCAAGGACCCAAAAGTCCCGAAATTGCGTTTTTTCTCGAATTAATGAATGTTGTGTATGTTGGCGAGATCGAGACTGTTACGAACACACTCTCCAAGTAAGGTAGGAGCACCCATAAACGTCAAACTAAGGGTTTTGAACATGATGACTATTAATAAACAACTAACAAATTATAAGATCCTATTAGGAACAAAAAAAAAAGAGTTTGCACTTTTGAATGTATTATTTGGATACTGTGAGAATAAGTTATGAATTTTTAAGGAGCAAACTGTCATTGTACTCCTAACCACTTTCAAGAATTCATGTTCACATGTTGTATATCCTTGTCATTACATCTATTCACTTCTAGAGATTTTTTAAGATTTCAAAGGTGACAGTTACGGGGACACTAACGCTTATGGGTGTTCCTACCTTATACCATTTCAATCGTAGGTATGGAATATGCATTCAGTGTGAAAAATATTTAACTAATTGAAGAGAAAATGATTAATTTTAGGAAAACCCTATCAATTGGTGTTGACTGAAGGTCTTTCGACCCATGCCATAAAGGACGTTTCTGTATTTTACACGCTCTCTTGCATTGTATATGAATAGGGTATTTGGGTAGCACTATGATTCCCATTGAAGTTGTAAATTTTAAGCTAAGTCATAAACATACTACCGGTCAAGTAGGATTTTTGGAGAATTTTGACATTTGTCATAATATGAATATAGCCAACACTTTTGATACCAATTGGGTATTTTTTTTGGGTCTCATGAGGCCACCTTGTTAGAAATTGGACCAATGCTCCTCTCTCCCTCTCAGAATTCTCCATTCCTAAGAGGGCACGTGGCGTTTGGTAGGTGAAAATAAAAACACTACTCCCTTTGTCCCATTACAAAGCTCCAAAAAACTTCTCCATGAGGGATTAATTGTATTTTTAGTCATTATGTTAGTGACAAATGCATTCTCAAATCAATATACCACCTACTATATATTTACAAATTCTCAAGTTCTTATGTTGTTGTTTAGACACCCAAATTCCATGCAAAAAGTACCATTATTATGCATAGTTTGTGAAGGCTGCTGGCTCCTCATTATTTTAGTCTTTGTACTAATGACACATGCGTTCTAGAATCAATATATCATTTACCAACTATATGCAAAATCTCCAATTTTGACCCAAATTTCATGCAAAAAGTACCTTATTTGTGCACGTTGCTAGCTCCTCATTATTGATGATTTAGAATTAGTAGCAACAATGGTACCTCATATGGACAAGGCCAAGCTTGTTAGGAGAGGATGCTCTTTAATTGCTTAACTTGCCCCCATGAGATCATTGGATATGACAAACGCTTTCTCAGCAATTGAAATTAGCAAAAGGGAGCTTTTTAGTGGGACAAGAACTATGCTTGATTTGGAGCTTTATATTGGGACAGAGGGAGTATGACCCAACATCCAAGGAAGGAGGATGATTGTGGGTAGGCACAAGTGTATGCATGTAGGTAGCTAGTAGTGGGTGTCAAACCTGGCTATTTCTCACCCGACAAGTTTGGTTGGGTCCACCCCACAACTCAACCAATTTTTGAAGTTATAAGGCATGATAACTTCATCACCCATCTCTAGAGGTGATTGAAAACTTAAACTAGTTATGGCCTCTCTTTCTTAAAGTTATCAAGTGATCTTGTAGCTCTCTTCTAGAGAGAGACTGTGATACTAAAGAGGGAGAGTGTGATACTAAATAGGGAGAGTGTGATACTAAAAAAGGAGGGTGTGATATTAAAGGGGGAGGGTGTGATATTAAAGGGGGAGGGTGTGATATTAAAGGGGGAGGGTGTGACATTAAAGAGGGAGGTTGTGATATTAAAGAGGGAGGGTGTGACATTAAAGAGGGAGGGTGTGATATTAAAAAGGGAGAGAGTGATATTAACGAGGGAGATTGTGATATTAAAGAGGGAAACTATGACATTAAAGATGTTAGTGTTATTACTAATCATACTACTAAAATCTAAATAACCTTTGTAATATCACACCCTAACCTTTTTAATATCACAATCTCCCTCTTTAATATCACTCTCTCCCTTTTTAATATCACACCCTCCCTCTTTAATATCACACCCTCCCTTTTTAATATCACACCCTCCCTCTTTAATATCACACATCAATCTTTGTGACATTATCCCATACATAAGTTATGAAGACTTACTCAAATTTTTATCATATAATTTGTGAAGCTTTGAAAGGGGGATAACTTTGAAGAATTTGGTTCAGCCACCACCCAGTAACTTTACAAAAAAAATCTGTACAGAGTTATCCCGAAACCTTCAAATATGCCAGGTTTGACACCCACTAGTAGGAGTACATACCTGAGCATAGAATTCCTCGAATAAGGAGCAGAGGAGACTCATGGGAAGCTAGGCGTCGTCAACTGCGTAAGAGAACAAAACGGCGACATTCTGCATCACAGGACTGGCTGAATAATTTCGGAAAGCGAGCTTTCAGCCTGCAAGTAACCACTGCTGTGCACAGTGCCACACTGCCACAGGAGTAAATGAGTTGCAAGAAAAAAATTTGAGCAGGACTAAGGTAGGAGGCTCATGAATGAACCATCTAAGGGCTAAAACTGAATTTTGGGGAGGTGAAACTTCTTTAACTATTTTTCAGTAAATTTTCCTTGAAAGACAAGAAAATTTGACATCTAACCCCAAGTTGTTTCATATTTTTGGAGTTTTGTGAAATTAGTTATAAAATTTTGAAGTGAAAAGGCCATAGGGCTTTATAACGGTTCACCTTCTCAAATGTACATTGCTTGTACATTTTTGAAACCTATGAAAAATAGCGTATACATGTGAGATACATTTGAGAAGGTGGACCAATTTTGACCTTGAGCATAATATGAACCTCCTACCTTAAGTTTAGTTCTGAATGGGATAATATGAAGGGAAATTTTGATAGATACCCCTAAAGTTTGCAGTGTTTGTACAAATGCCCTTAGTTTTTCAGAAATTGTACAAATACCCTTGACCCATAATTTTAAAGGTGTTTCTTTTAATGTGCACACCACTTTCTACTCCCTTTGCGTGTACACTACTTCTTTCTTGTTATGTGTGTGCATAAAGAGAGAAGGACATGCACAATAGAACAAATGCTTGAAAATTATGATCCAAACAAATTTATGCAATTTTGAAACACCCCAGGGCATCTATACAAATATTGCAAGTTTCAGAGGTATCTATAAAATTTTCTCTAATACAAAAAACAGCGATGGCAAGGCAAAAAAAATGCATGTGTTTTGGGCTGCTGAGTCAAAAGACTCAAAACTGACTAAAAGCTGCAAGGAGAAACTCTGCAGCTGACCAACCTGCAGTGACTTAGTTTCCAACTCCCAAGTACTTACCTCTGCAAGTAACTTACGTACAGTTGTACACAATACATCTATAGGTCTGCAAATTGCAGGCTATCCAGGCCAGGGTCCGGGAAATATTTGAGATTTTTCGGTAGATTTCCTTCGATTCCTATATGGTACTGGTTTATCAAGGAGCTCTTTCGGTTATTTTCTTTATTTCACAATATAAGTATTTTTTTTAAGATTTTTGTCCGGATTTTAGCCAAAGATTATAAATTGCAGATTGTTTTTTCTCATTTCAATCGGCTAGCACTGAACTAGCAGTAGGTTCTTCCCAGACCTTGATCCAAGCTTCTTGCACGTTCAGATCATGTCTAAAATACACCATATTGTATCCTCATTTTCATTTGTACTTTGATGCTAAGGTAGTACGCTCGAAAATCGTTCGCTCATTTTGAACCATCCAGTAGCTTGTTGTGAAATGGTGCACTGGTGGTTCCTACATTAACCTCTTACAATTCATTGAATGCATGGAAGAAAATTTGTTTTTAATTACAAAAACCAATCATTCTCCTTGCTTCCTCAAATCTCTTCACAACTTGCAAGTGAACGGTTCTTGGAAGTTCTAAGATTAATAATATATACCTATGACACACGCACTTTGAGAATTCATAGATAACACAAAAATACTTCAAAAAATATGAAACGACTTGTGTTGCATTCAGCATCTATTTCTCTTTGTGTGAAAAATGAACTAATAATCCTTCCATCCACGGAAAACCATGAAAAAGAGGGATGAGCCCTTAGATGGGCGGTTTTCGAGCGTATTACCTTAAGTTATACCATCTGCTAACGTCTTCTGCAACAACCTGTAAGCTTAAGTACAACTGCAGGGCCGCCAAAAAGAGAAGTAACTGACACTCTTTCCATTTTCATTAATGTACTGATACAAAGGTCTACTGTAGGTAATCCTTCCAAGGACTACCTTCCAAAATTTACTCCCAGCCTCAAGCTTTCTGCTGTCATGTCCTATCCCATATCCGTTTCCCAAAAATTCCATGATTACCGAGGTACTTCACCTGACTAAATGCTTTTAGTTACTCTTACAACTGCTCGGAAATCTTTATGGAGGTTAGTCACTGGCAGACTTGAGAAAAACGATGCAATAAACGCGTACTGTGAAACAAACACTGAACTACCATTCGTGAGAGAATACTTTGGCCTGCTAAGGTAAGAGGTTCTAATTGCCATCAGTTCTAGGAACATCTAATATTTTACAAGGAATATTTATGACTGTCATTGATGAGTTGGGTAGGCTCAGCATATTGCTAAGCCTACCTAACTCATCAATGACAGTCATAAATATTCCTTGTAAAATGTTAGATGTTCCTAGAGCTGATCACAATTAGAGCTTGATCACAATTAGAACCTCTTACCTTAATGTGAAAGCACTCATAGACAACATTGTCCCATTTACAACCAATATCATGTGATATTTCCAATATCAGTAAGGATAAGGTAGGAGCACCCATCCTCGTGAGGGTCTACATAAGCGTGACCTCTGAAATCTTGGAAAATTTGTGGGAGTAGATAGATGTAATGACAAAGATGTACAATGTGTGAACATGAAATCTTAATAGTGGTTATGGGTACAATGGCAGTTTGCTCTTTAAAAATTCACAACTTATTCTCACAATATTCAAATAATAAATTTGAAAGTGCAAACTCATTATTCTTTTGTTGCTAATAGGATCCTATAATTTGCTAGACATTTACTAATACTCATCATGTTCAAAGCCCTTAAACTCACGGTTATGGGTGCTCCTACCTTAGGTGTTTTGGAATGTGTTCTTTTGTTCTTTCCCAACCAATATCATGCAATATTTTCAATATCAGCAAAGATAGGTGTTTTGGAATGTGTTCTTTTGTTTTTTTCAAGGTTGGGACCATTTAAGTCATACCACATGTCCTAAAGTGAAATAAGAAGTAATGAACGGAAAATAATTTGAACGCGTTATTTGTCAAATTGGTAAAAACAGAGGTACCATTTTGTACTCCACTTTAAACCCAAAAAGTCACCCTAAACCCAAAAAGTCACCTTAAACCAGATTCAAAGGTATCAGATTCAATTTGAGCCACTAAGATTTTTTCCCTCACAAATTCCTCCTCTCAAGTGAGAACACTTGTACCAAAAAAAACGCTAAGCTTGTTTTCAGGAGGCCTCTTGAAACCTTAAAAAGTCCCAAAATGTAGGCTTTTTACCAATTTAACAAATAAAGCATTTTTGGTTACTATTGGAATTGCATGAGTTTAGAGGTTGACAATGGGTTCAAATACTTTTCAACTTCCAAAATTCATAGTAATTTCAGTTTTGCAAATAAAATTATGAAAAATTTGCAATCCCAACATTTCTTATCTTTCTATATAGGAAAAATATTTGTTGCCTCAAACTCTTTGTAGTTTGTTGCAGAATTGCTTAAGTTATCGGGTATGGGTGCTTCTACCTTACATTCTGCTGATACGTGCTTTCGTTGGAAACACAGAGAGACGGTCGAATGCGGTATTACAAATATCCTTCCATCTTCTTGATTACCAACAAAATTAGATTAAGTAACTTACAAAAACCAGTTCTTTCTACAGAGCCTTGCCATTTAATTGAGGTATTTATCCTGCAATAAAACAATTCTGGTTGCATTCAAATGATAAAATCCCGGATAAAATGAGAAAGAAGTAGATTTTCTAAAATTTAAACAAAGGATTGAGAAAGTCCTGGCTCGTGAGGATGACCACATAAAAACAAATCTCAGTGATACCTTCAAACTGGAGTACTAAACAGTGCCGGGTTTTAATGGCCATAGTTTATTCCACACTCCTTGCCATAAGCGTAGCATCACATTGTTTAGTGGAAAATCATCAGTCTGTAGATGTGGAATTAACACTGCATCTAACACCACTCTTGGAAATGATACACTCAGCAAATGACGCTGCTCAGACATATCAATGCTATGTTGAAAAATGCCAGCACAAATTCATCAGAACCAAATGTAGCACAATCCAATACTGTCGCAAAAATTTAAGTATTGAATTTTTAAACCATTATAGCAGACTCTAACCATAATGGAGAGGCTATAATCTTGCTAATTGATCAGACCATGCCAACCATGAATAATTACGAATGTGAATCAGTCAATTCTCTGAAAGCTCATATGATGAATTTTGGGAAAATTTTATGGTTGCCCCTGAAGTTTACAATCTTTGTATAGATACACTTGATTTTTCAGAAATTGCACAAATACTCTTGGATCATCATGTTGAAGCGTTTGTTTTGTTATGCATGCTATTTCCTTCATGACCAATGTTAAAGTAAAGAGTGCAATATAATCCAAAAGAAGCAACATGCACACAAGGGAGAAAGAAGTGGCATGCACAGTAGAACAAATGCCTGAAAATTATTGTCCAAGGGTATATGTGCAATTTCTGAAAACCAGGGGTACCCATATAAGTATTGCAAACTTCAGGGTATCCATAAAAGTTTCCCATGAATTATTACCATCATCGTTGCCTCAGATAAAATTTGTGGAGCTTCTCATGTACCTGCTCTGATTCCTTGAAGAACAAGGTCCTCCGGTAAATGTACTCTTGCAATATTATAGAAGCTCTTGCGCTTGCTACTCAAATATCATGTTTGAAAGCTCCCTTTTAATGTGCAAGAGTAGGCCAGATGTCCCACATTGATATAATCCAGCTCCTACAATAGATGTCGGTTGTCGAATCATCAGCTGGAATTAAAATCGCCACTGGTTTATCTTAATTCATGGGCTAGTTTTGAGATATTCGATCTGGAACTTGGAATCCCTGATGTGTTAACCAATCTATTTGATGTTATAACAATTGAAAGTTATTAAAAATTGGGAAAATTTTATGGATACCCTTGAGGTTCGCAATATTTGTAGATACCCCTAATTTTTCAGAAAGTGGATCAAAATTTGCAGGCATTTATTTTGCTGTGCACACTACTTCCTTATAGATCAATATTGAAGCAAGGAGTGAAATTGAACCCAAAAAAAAGTAGCGTGCGCACAAAGGGAAAAAGGAGTGGCATGCAGAATAGAACAAACCCTTAAATATAAGGAATGTTTTTATTGTAATAATTTCATAGATACCCTTGCTTTTTCAAAATTTTCACAAATATCCTTGGACCAAAATTTTCAGGTGTTTTTTTGTAGTGCATGCCACTTCCCTTCTCCCTTTGTGCGCACACATAACAAGAAAGAAGTAGTATGTGTACAAAGGGAGAAGGGAAGTGGCATGCACAACAAGAAAAACGCTTGAAAATATTGGAAGCAGGGATATCTATGAAATTATTGCAACCTAAAGGGGTTTCCATAAAAAAAAATCCCTAAAGACAATGGTTCAAGGGTATTTGTGCAATTTCTGAAAAACATGGGTATCTATACAAATATCGCAAACTTCACCCCTTAAAAAGTTCTCCGCTCTTTTGTGTGCATGTTAAGAAGCCACTCGTTGTTTTCCCACTACCAGCTCTAATCTTCAGCACGACACCAATGGGCTCGCTTGGGTCTTTACAACACATGAAATCCAAACCTTCAGTAGTTCAGTTGAACCTAAATATACATGTCATACACTCTCATTTGCGTGACTGATCCATCTGGCTGACAAAGACAAAAGAGGAAAAATGTGGACAAAGACTACTGAAATAGATCATCTGTAGATACAACTTGATCATGTTAAATAAACAGAGTACCGATATCTGGCAACTCTGATGTGAACGACAAACTACAGTCACAAGATGATTGACAATTTACCTTGGATCTACAATGACAAGACAAAACTGCTGATTAGAAAATAACAAGTGCTCCTCTTCCATCACTTGAAACATGCCAATTCTCAAGGCGTATACTGCAGCTCACATTAACAAAGAGTAAGAGAACCAGGAAAATTTAGGGACTTCCAGAAGTACTATTACACTGAGCCTAGATCCAACCAGTAAGTATTGGCTTTGTACGTATGTCTATATTAGACACCAAAATCTTCACTCCAAGTCGGATAAGAGGTAACACAATGTGCTTCTTTGACGATATCCTTTATTGAATTCCATGTATATAGATTCGTGACGACAGAGGCAGAAATTATGGAAATAGCTTTCATCGCTATGTCACAGTCTCACAGATGGCGACAAAACAGCTATTGAAAATAGAATCATACAATGTTCTCAAGAAAATCATCAACTGTGCAATCAGATGCGCTTCAAAAGTTGGCTTCAAAGGTCAGAAAAGCATAGAAAATACTCTGCATGTCATCAAATTACTCGGAACACTATCTAGAGGTTCACCCCAGCATTCCCAATTTGTACACATGTGACTCAAATATAGACTTTAGCTCACAGCTATCCCCTTCTTGACTACTATAATTTGGCTATAGCTTCCAAAAAGAGGACACCCGTGGCTCTGTGAGCGCATACCGCATTGTAAGTTCACCCAAATTTTAAGCATCATAATCGAATTTGATGACTGGTGAGGTCAACATTAGAATAATTTCAATGATTAATTGCAGAGAGAACCCAGTTATGCAATGCAAATGTTAAGGGAGAAGAAGAGACAACTAACAGCAGAGATGCTTGATATTGAAAGGCGGATGCAACTAGTGAGTTCTCTAGTTTCGAAATCTTCTTAGGTTTCAAAGAAAGCCATAAGAAACATTTCACTTACAGCTCCCAAAAAACATGGAAAATACAGGAATAGAAAATTATTCTTCTCATTTTGAGGGAAAACAGACTTTCATTTCACGACAAGAAAATGCTGTCAATTTGGTCACTTTTTATAGATTTAGACGTACCAATTTGGACATTTCTTTGTCAGTTTGGACAATCTTAGTCAATTTGGACACTATTTCTTTGTAGTGTTTGTGATAGATAGCTCAAATTAGGGCTCTGTTAACAGGTCTTGAAGGCTACATATTGCGCACCATGTACTCTACACTACAAGAAATTGCTGTCAATTTGGTCATTTTTTATAGATTTGGACGTGTCAATTCAGACATTTTTTGGTCAATTCAAAGAGGTTTAGTCAATTCAAACGTGTCAATTTGGACACAGTTTTCTTGTAGTGATAGATTCCATAGAGCTTAGAGGTGACAAGTCTAAGTTTGCTACTCTTAGAATGGAGATAGCCTTGGTTGCCATTGAGGCATATGTCATTGTCAAGTCAACGCTGCATTAGCAAAAAATTACTAAGACAACTAAGACCTGAAATATAATAATCTTCAACTATAGTACGTCCATTGACTATGAGAGAATTTTGATTGACTGAAAAAAGAAGCTCTCTCTACGCCACAATGCAAAAATACACCGTGTCATGAATTTTGTAATCAAAGGCAATTGCATAAGCTTGCGAGATTTTCACAATACTCCTACAATCAAGCAAAGGATTCAGTTTGTATTGACAACAACATTGAAGCCTTTTAAAAGTTGCTCAGGATTAAAATTCAACATAAAAGCTAAAGAAGCCACAACGCACCATATTTCAAGGATTTGCCTAGAGCTTTTCTTGAAAGCTCACTAGTGCCGTTCCTGACATTGTCTATAAAGTGGCATGTGCAATCGTTAGTAGAAAACAGCATTGGAACCCACTAAATTATGTAAACACCATATTTTTTATAATGAGAGAATGGAGACCTCTCAAAATAAATATTAAAATGAGAGTTTTCAGCTCAAATTGAGCTGAACTGATAGAAAACCTTTCAATTTCATATCAATTTAAAAGTGTTATGTCAATTCATCTCAATAGACCTAAAACCTTATGTTGAGTTGCCCTAAAACTTTTTAATTTCAAGTTGTATTTCCTTTAAATTACTCAAATTTCACTAAAAAACTTTCATTATAATGAATATGGTGTTTGTAAAGTAATTTATGTTGAATTCCTTATTTCCAATATAAAATTTTGCTGAGCAACACAAAACTATCCTACATGATTTAGTGATTCCAATGCAGTTTTCTGCTAGTGGATGCGCCCTCATTCTCGTCCAAGACTCAGTTAGAAATTCATCAATTCTGAACATCACACAAGGTCAACGTTACATCTACATAAGCACAAAATTGTGAACCTACAAACCAAAGGCCTTCCTTCCTACCTTTGCTACCAGATCCGCAAAGAATAGGACAATAATTCAGGAGCTGCACTCGCACGCAATCCACTGAAGTGATGTGTTGCCATGCAGACTGTATTGCACGAATTTGTTGACTGGAAAGCTCAACACCTGGGAAATGAATTGAACAGGCAATCTTTGACATGTCCATTCATAAACTTGAGGAAGGATGTTTAGGGCCGTATTCATTAATTTGGGAAAAACAGGTGTCCTAACTTGTACTCCCCCTCAAACCAAAAAGTTACTTTAAACCAAATTCAAAGGTATCAGATTTTGTCTAAGCCACTAAGATTTTTTCCCTCACAAATTTCTCTTTTCAAGTAAGGACACATGTACCAAAAAAATGGTGCAAGCTTGGTTTGAGGTGATCACCTCAAAGTCCCAAAATATACACTTTTTCCCAATTTAACTAATATGGTGTTGTCTGCAAATTTAGCTCGTGCACATGCTACAAGAAAAGATGTAACAAACACCTTCTCTCATATTCCGTCATGAAGCACCAACATCGGCCTAACTCATAATTACTGGAAAAAAACAAAATTTTCCCGTTCTCAATTACCTTTATCAATTGACATACACTGCGTTTTATTTTCTCCATGCATACCTTTTAAAGACACCATTCTCAAGCTGTCAATACACATTCAAAAATTAAAAACGTTAAAAAAAGCTAGAATTCTTTTCAGAATTAGAAACCAGAGAACTAAACACCCCTTTTGCTAGAAACTAAGCTCTATCTTGGAAACCAAAGCGGCACATCATGTATCCCAGTTGATTTCATATTTAAAATCCAAATATCAAGCACGATCTCCAACCAAAAACATGTTCACATTCTTCCTAAGGTCGCACAAATAATAGACCTCGATAAACCAAAACACTATCAAGTCTTTTGAATAGGTTTAATAAAAACTGGGTCAAGGGGACGGGCAGCCAAATAAGGGCATCTCCGCCCCTAGGAAGCAGCGTGTAAATTACATTTTTTCGGAGGTTGGTAGATATGCACCCCAAGAATGCAAAGTACTTTGAATTTTGCGTTTAGGTTGCCCAACACTAATTTTTCAACATTTTACACAATACAAATAGTTAATGCTGCTATACTAATTTCCATAAAAAAGGACTGCAACAAACGTGTTTAAAAGAGCTTGGCAACAATGTGAAGCTATGGAAATACAAACTATTGAAGTCCGAGTTGAAGTCCGAGTTGTAAATTAACCATGTGAAATTCAACTAGTATCTAGAGTGTTACATGGGCCTCCAAGTGGTCAAGTGATGAGTCTTGAGGTAACTCACCAGGGTAAGGCAACGCAACCTAAATGCAACATTCAATATAGGTAAAACTTTGAATATGATTGGATAGAATCAACTATGTGTACACATTTTTCCACAAAGTATACTAATATTAGTTACTTTCATTCAAATTTTGGCAAATCTAATGTTCACTTAGATTTGCTCGAGGAGGGATTTGGCAATTCCATCCATTTTTTCACCCAATTTTTTTAGTGGGATGGACTCCAATGACAATTTGAGGTAATATTTAGACAAAAATTTGCAAATTAAAGAATCTTGACCCAATAGTCACTACAAGAAAAACTATCCACAATGATACGTTTGAATTGACTAAATTTGTCCAAATTGACAAAAAAAAAAAAAAAATCCAAAGTGACTCCAAAAAAATGATCAAATTGACACTATTCCTTCCCTTGTACTTGTAGTGAGTCAATGTAAAATTGTGAAAAAACTTTTTGTTTTTTTTGACGTCAAAGTAAGTGGCAGAGCGTCCGGACAGCCATACCCCTCGGCAATCCATTGGTCCATAAACGAAATGGTCAAAACAACCACCGCAACTGACTCTTGACGTCATCAAAGTCCGCATAACCAGACTTTGCCCATGAACCTCCCCAGTTTCCTCTTTTCTTTTCTTTTCTTATTTTGTTCTTTTTTTTTTTGCCTTTTCAGGAGTAGTCCCTAGTTCCTTACAAGAATAAGATACCTAGCGTACAATAAAAGTATAACTTAGTGCTCACACTTCTCACTCCCGCTTACCCACAAAATAAACGCTTCTCAAATACCCATCAGCACAAAACAAACCATGAAAACAAACGTACTCATCTGTTCTATTTCCACTAATCGCCTACAAAACCCTGAGCGAAAGTGCAAGCGAAGGGCCTCACACAAGGGCATTCTCACGCTTAGCCCTGAAAAGGCCCAAAAGCCCTTTGCGGTCGTATGTACAGTCATGTGTACAAACATATTTGAGCTGCTCTAAGGACTTTTCAAAAAAATTATGCACCCACCATCATACAACTCTTCAATATGTATGATTGTAACACTTAGTATCCAACTAATTTAAACTTTTGAATATTGATTGCAATCATATTTGGTATTGTATCTCCAGAGCCCAAGGGTCCTTCAGGGGTTCTAAATGGCCCATAGTACCAAAATGGTCCTCACATGATTTCACAAACCTCTTGAGGTCATGGATCTAATTTTTTGACCTTGCTATAAACCACAATTATCAAGGCATTCATGTGATCCATACAAGTAGAGTAATGACAAGGCAAGCCCAATGTTATACAAGTGTCTCAAGAGCTTTGGTTGGATGGAACACCATACATGGTGAGGTGGCAAGTAATGTTTTATGAGTTACAATTGGTCAATACCCCTTGCAAGCTTCCTTACGTGTGCTTTTGTGGTAGCTGGAAATTTGGTGGCAAGGGTTCAAGCATGTTCTAGACCCTTGTTGTGGCAACCATTGCCAATTATGCCAATCATTGTTTTCTATGCAATATCAATTTGAAACCCTACAAATTAACATAAAGAAGAAACATCTTCAATAATTTGCAAGTGTGCTCATTCCCATCTAATTTTGCTATTCACCATATTCGAGATGAATTAGTGGCTTATAGAATTTTGCAAAAACCATTAAATAGCAACTATCTGCCAAAAAATGAAAATTTGTCATCACAGGTTTGATCAATTGTTGTAATTTCTCATCTCCCACAACCAATTGTTCCCAAAATTTGGAAGAAATTTTCTAAGTAAGTGTTCCACTATTTTCAATGGTCACTTTTTGTGAATCATCAAATTGATTGAGATACAATGCATCAAAGTTGTAGGTCTCTTAAAACCCTAATTTTGATGAACATGGCTTGGGCACTTAGGGGTTAAGCCATTAAGAATTAGAGCAAAACCCAAGTAATCAATAGCACAAGTGTGAGAATGCTCATGCAAGAGGTCCTTTGCTTGCATAAACATTGCTAGAAGAAAATATTGTCACATGATCTTGTTGGTTACGCAACATAACATCACTTTGCAATTACCATTTGCAAGTATAACAGTAGGTATAACAGCATCCACAAATGCATAGGATTTTTTTCAAGCAATATTTATGCCTATATAAAGCTTTATGAAGATCATGGCCTTGAACCCACAAGTAATAGTTTAACCCTTAAATAACCAACCGACCATAGTACAAAGTATAATACAATATGTTTTTCTTGTATTTGGAACCCATCCACACCTTAACTACATTTGAGATCAGCAAAGAAGTTAGAAAATAGATCAATGCAATTCTAGAGAGCTAGTCAAGATCCCAAATGTATACTTTTTTTTGGTAGCAAATGCCAATTATACAGCACGTACACATTGTGTACCATGGTCAATTGGTTGTTTAAGGGTTAATTACAAAAATTTGTGAAATGGTAGACATAACGTAGTGCCACGTGTTGTTACCACTAGTACAAAAAGAGGGGACTACTCTTGAAAAGCATATTTTGGTGTGATTAACCCCTAACTAAGCACCCAAGGGGCCAAAATATGGCCTCTTGGTTTTGAAAAAATTCTGTGTTTGACCATTATAATCTTTTCTATGGTACGGTGAAAGAACATGTCCTTTTCCTGGGAGCTCTGGGCTTATGTTCATTACCAATTTGTACGGTCAATTTTTGTGGATCTCTTTTAAATGATAGTCTGATTGAAATGATTTTCAAAGGGTTTGGATTTGAGTGAACTTGTGCTGGGCGCTCAGGGGTTAATACTTTTGCAGTTCTAATCAAGGCGTGAATTGTTCTCAAAGACGCTATTCTTGCATGTAAGGTAGCTACAAAGCAATGAAAAAAAAGAAGAAAAAACCACCACCCGCCACCTCTCAAAAATCTACTCCGTTCCCAAAAGCGGTACTAGATAGGAAAAGTGAGACTAATCCTAATACCCACCCTCACTAACACCACTCTCAACAAGTGTGAAAACTCAGATCTATCACAAAAAAACACAAAAACAAAAGGCCCACCAAAAAGGCTAAACCTCCCTAATTCTAAGGAAAACAACTCAAAACAACCATCTTCCCCTACCCCCAACATGAGCATCAAAACAGCCACCTTTCCCCCACCCACCCAACACCACGAGCATCAAAACCAAAAAGGAAGGACCCCAACAGGAGGCGGAACTTCAAGGGAGAAAAGAGTCATCATCATCATCCTCATCATCGTCAACAACAAAATGCATAGTGAGAAGCGCGTTAAGAAATACCTTCAAAACCGGACATCAAATGCCCCCGCCAACAGAACAACTCCAGTGTTGTCCCCCACTGACGCTATATACAAACATGCACCATTTCCCTCCCAACTTTCTCTCTAAAAAAAAAGCAAAGGAAGAGCACCATATCAAAATAGCAAATAAAAAAAATCACCTCGAGTTTCTAATACCGAACCTGGGGGCAAGGGGGGGGCTAACTAAGCCATCATCTAGTAGTCTTACACAACAGCGCCACCATTGGGCAGGAAGTGAGCCTCAGACACTACATTCTGCGTGGCATAATACCTATGCAAGGCCTTGTACCGACACGGAAGCGCCGTGGACGGGACAAAGTGCTCCAACCCCTGAAACGGACACGGAGGAAGCTTAAGCTCCTCCGACAAATCATCCGCCAAAACCTGAAACGACTTATCATAAAGCAACAACCCAAGCTCATCCCGCACAGACACACACCGGTAACGAGGAAACCTCGACCCCCACTTCGCGAAGAAGCTCTCGAACAACACGGCGTCTTCAATCTTCTGTTGCTTCGAAGGATTCAACGTACAAAACGACACTCCTTTAGTACCCTTACAATCGTCTTCACGAACCACCATATACACCGTGCCTTTACACTCCACGACTTGCACTTCAATCTTACTCCCCGGGCACCGAGGCTCACACCGGTAGAGTAGCTTCTCCCGGAACACCCCTTTCACGAAGTCGTACACGACGAGCCCCATGACACTGCTCCGGAGAATGCCTTCTTTGGCGACGAAGTAGAAGAGGTTGTCGCATGAGGCCCCGATCTGGGGCGTGTATGTGAGCTTGTACTTGCGCTCGATGACGGCGAGGTTGTTGTCAACAGTCCAGGATTGCGAGAGCGAGTCGTAAATCTCCATGTGTGCACAAGCTTGGTGACAGGTGCGTCTTGTGAGGACGAAGAGCTTGTAGGTGTTTGAGAAAGTGTTGTATACGATGTGCGTCAACAGCCACGTGTGCTGCATCATTGAGTTGCCGACTTGCATTGCCGGTAACTCTCTGCAGCTCGCTGTTACGGGGTTGTATACGAACAAGCTTGCTAGTCCTTGCTCGTTCACGTCGCGGAAACATAACAATCCGCCATCGCCTGCACATGCGAATGCATTCGTTAGTAAGCTCACGAGAGAAGAACCGGCAGCTAGTTCAGTTCAAAGTTAGCCGGTTGGCTGAAACGAGAAAAAACCGTTTGCACTTTATAAACTTAGGCTGAAAACCGGTTTAAAATCTTTAAAATGTATATTTTTAGTATGATATAGAGAAAATAACCAAAATAGTTCCTTCATAAACCGGTTCCGTACGGGAAGAGACGGAAATCAACCGAAAAAACTCAAATATTTCCCGGACCCCGAGAGAGGCGAAAAAGACGAGTAAAAGAGCGGATTGATCAGAGATTTGAGAAGTGAGAAGAAAGAGCGGGGAGAGGAGAGATTTGAGACAATAGAAAAAAGAGCGGGGAGAGCAGAGATTTGAGACGAGAAAAAGAGCGGGGAGAGGAGACGGATTTGAGACGAGAAAAACAGCGGGGAGAGGAGACAGATTTGAGACGAGAAAAAGAAGCAGAAAGAGGAGAGATTTGAGACAAGAAAAAGAGCGGAAATAGGAGAGATTTGAGATGAGAAAAAGAAGCAGAAAGAGGAGAGATTTGAGACGAGAGAAAAAATAGCGGGGAGAGGAGATGAGAGATGTGAGACGCTTACCGGCGATGCAATCTTTGGCGCGAGGGTCGAGGCCGCGCATTGGAGGCATACGGAGCCACCGATTGGTTCCCGCATCATAAGCGGTGCACAGATTCTCCCCCTTGATAGTCGCGAAGATGAGCAGGTACTGCGACTTCGGACAGAGTGCGTCCCAGGACTTGACGCACGCGCGCGTCTCTTGGAATTTCGGAGAGAACACGAATTCGTTGAGACGCTTGTTGACAGCGCGGCACCGGAACAGCCCCGGGAAGGGCATGCATGCGGCGACCTTTTCCAACAAGTCGTCCGGGAGGAAGCGCCATAGCGAGGGGTCGAGAAACGCCGCGGCGATGTGACACGGTCGCCGCTTTTTGCAGTTCGGCTCCGCCACTGGCCAGTTCTCCGAGTGCTCCGTTTCGGGATGCGGTTCGGGATGCGGTTCGGGATGCGGTTGCTCCTCCGACGACGTCGGTGGAGACGCGGAATTGAAGCCGGTGCTCCGAAATCGGCTGCTACAGGGCTGGTAGTATCGCATTTGATGACTCATCCCGACGAATGACTCGTCGTCGTCGTCGTCGTCGGCGGCGGCGGCACTCGTTCCCCGGGGTCGCCAGAACAGCAGCGTCGTCGTCGTCGGCGTCGGCGTCGTCGCTCTCGCTCTGTCTCGTGCAACTTTCTTGCATATCACTCGCGACACACGCGTGCTCCTACAAATCCTTGCCCCTCGCCATCGCCATTTTCGAATGAGACATCAAACCCGCGCGCACTAGCGATGATTTCGAAGCTGATTAAGAACGAGCTCACGGCGGAGATCATCGGACCTTGCTAGCAAGCAAATCGAACCTCCTCTCTCGTTCTCTCTCGCTCTTGTTCTCTCTCTCGTTCTCTCAATTCTTCGCCACAATCTGGTAACCGACACACTTCGAACTGAGAAAAGTATCGTCTAAGAAACTAAGAAACGACAAGAAGTGAGCAAGCTATGGCAGAACGATGGTTGCTCGCTACGACGACGACGATGATGACCTTGGGAGCATTTGTGACGACCTAACTTGAAAAAAAGAAATACAAAAACTGTGATACTACTTGCAATTGATTGTCAAATCTGTCACCATCATCATTATGATCGCATCGTTTGCAAGGAAAGTTCTGGTGAACACACGCAGAACAGCCAGGAAGCAGGGAGGGGGTTGCACACTTGCACTTGCGTCCCCACTACTACAGTCACTTTTTCGATCTTTTCCTTCCTCTGTTGCCTGTTCTCTCTCTTGCTCTCTCTCTCTTTCTGACAGAGAATCAAGTTGCTCCTTTGGCTTGCAACTGGTGCAGTAGTACTGTACACTCAATCCACCACCACCAATAGCCCTTCTAAACTTAGTCTAATATTCTTCGCTTCCCTCTTCCCCGTCGGCTCCGTCGTCAGTCTCTCATTTCCACGCCGGAAACACTTGGTAAGGAAAATACTTGTATACTATCGAATTTTTTTTCAGTTTGAAGCTACAGTGATCTTTTTGTGAGGATTTTTTTAATCTATCGGGCTTATTGCACCGGCGAGTGGTGACTCGGCAGCTGGGGAGTGGGGGGGGGGAGGGGGGGCGGAGTAAGATCGACGACTGCGGCAACGGCGCAGTGTGTGAGGTGAGGCGGGAAGGCGGAGGTGAGGTCAGCGCAGCGCGGGCACCGGTCTCGGCGCGTGACACCGCGGGTCCGCGGCTTCGTCGTCGCGGACTGTACTGTACAGTGTACAGTGTGCACAATCCGGGGATTTTTTTGTAGCTTAACTGCCAATATCCTACATTCTCTTGGGTCAACTGGTTTTCTTGGTTTTTTAAAGAAATGTTTCTTTTATTAGTTTAAAATAATCAAAATTTACCTTAGAAAGGGAATTGATATGATATGTGTATCACACCCTTTCAATTACTGTACCACACCTCCAAAGTAAATTTTAGATTTCTACCATCAAAAAGCTAAAGTTGAGAATTTGGAATTCAGATTTGGACTTAGAGACCATGATTTAGTCTAAAAACCACAAAAAAAGTTGCAATTCAACAACACCCAATGAAAAAGTATATCTTTTTTTACCAAAAAAAATAAAAGTAACACTTTTCTCCCTAGCTAAACTTTTTCATTGGGTGTTGCTGAATTGCAATTTATTTTATGGTTCTAGACTAAATCATGGTCTACAAGTCCAAATTTGAATTCCAAATTCTCAAATTCAACTTTTTGATGGTAGAAATCTAAATTTTACTCTAGGGTGTGGTACAATTATTGAAAGGGTGTGGTACACATATCAATTCCCCCTTAAAAATTCTGCTTTATTATTACTATACAAAATAAACTTGAAAAATAGTGTCTGTATAGCCAATGTTCACTTCTAATTTTTTAATTCAATTCAGCAATTCTTAAAATCAATTGGCTAGCTTGTGACTAAATGCCGGTACTCCTTGCACATTGGTGTACACCAGTGTTTTGCGCCTCCCTCCCTCTCATAATTCTCCATTCCTAGGAGGGCGGGCGGCGTTTGTCAAACAACAACAAAAACAGTGGTGTGCACAATACTTTTGTATTTTCAAATTTCTAAAGGTACTGCAAAATTTGTAATTTGAACAGGTACTAATATTTGATAAGAAAGTTTCTTTCTGGAACCAATTTTACTCCAAATTCTGCGGAAATTTTTATGGATGCCTTTGAAGTTTACCATATTTGTAAAGATGCCCTTAGTTTTTCAAAAATTGCACAAATACCCTTGGACCATAGTTTTTAGGTATTTGTTTTATTGTGCTTGTCACTACTTTTCTTCTTTGTGTGCATGTTGCTTCTTTTTTGCTCTATTGCACTCTTTGCTTTGACAATGGTCACTAAGGAAGTAGCAAGTAAACACATCATCATGCTCAAAGGTACAAACTTAATCACAATATATGAATCTAACAACAAAATCTTATTTCCATAAAAAAACATATGTTTTACTACATTTGGTTGTGATTACCCTAACATGAAAATATCTATTGAAGGGATTTTGAAACTTTTTGAAGATGCTTGGCAAAAAGAAAGATGTGCATATGGACGTTTCCTATATATCCATGCAATCAAATCTCAAAAATTCATCACCATTTTTTTTCAACAATTATCATGTAAAAACCAAGAATTTTAATTAAAATAATTCATCAAAAATAGGATTTGTATTTTTAGTAGCTAAAATTTGGTATGCTTGAATGGGATTGCATGAGAATCATATACTAACGATATGAGAATGAAATGCCCAATATATCATATCATATGTAAACTTCTTGTGAATGTCGTTAGAGGGAGTTTGTATACTTTCTCTCTTATTATACAATACAAGGTTAAGGAAGAACCAACTGCTAATTCAAAACTAGCTGATTAAAATAAGAAAAAACCATTTACGATTTGCAAACATTGTCTAAGAACCTATTTAAAATCTTGAGATTTTTATTTATAGTACAAAATAGAGAAAATAACTGAAATAGTTCCTTGATAAACCGGTTCAGTACCGGAATTGAAGGAAATCAATTGAAAAAACTTCAATATTTTCCGGACCCTGGTACAGGATGCTTGAAATCATTTACAAAACGTTCCTGTTTTTTATTCGTAGGCATGACTGTTGCAAAAAGCAAAGGCGCTGACGATCAGGGGACGTGGGAGGGAAGACAGTTCCAATGAGAACACCGGCTGCCCGGCAACGGCACCTGACACCGCTATTCGTGGCAGTACAGTTCCGATCCGGAACACGGCTACCGGTGTAAGAACACTCCTACGTCTCTTCGTCCTATGAGCGTGGATTTTCAGGCTGAAACAAAGATTTGCTGAAGGGACAAGTTGCATTTGTGACAGTGTGAACAGCGGTTCGGGAGAGTTCGAGGAATCTCCAAGGGAAGTAGCTCCTGCTGAGTGGATGGGGGCCGCGCCCCTATTGGTAACTTCGGAAGGAATATCTCAATATCAGGCTTTATTTGGTTTAGCTCAGTTTCCATGACTGTTTCGCCTGTAATCAACCTCCGTGGGTGCACGTGCCAGTTACACTCAACCATCCTTGCCCCCGTCGCTGACATCACGGTACCCACCTTTACTGGGCTCATATTACTGCACTTAACCCATTAACCCCTAAAGACCCAAGCACTGTTTTTTTTGGGTAAAATAGCGATTTTGGGCAGCTCACTCCAAGTGGATGTTTCATTTTTTTTTTTTGAAATTTTCACACATGATGTGCTTAAAGAGTAGCTTGAAGGTCCAACAATTTTCATAACTTTTGACTTCATGGTTTAAAAGTTATTGCATGATATGTTGTTTTTTTTAAACTTTGGCAGCTTGGGTAGCTCATGAAACTTTTTTTTAAATGACATTTTTTTTTTTTTTTTTTTTTTTTTTGGAATAGGTTCTTTAGACTTATCTAAGTGTGGTAAGCTTTGAATCATTGAATTTTGATGAACAAAATGAAAGTCATGAGAAGTATTAGTTTGTGGGTAGGTATGGAGTCTCTTAAAACCATATCTACCTGCAAACTAAAACTTCTTGTAACTTCTGTCTCATTAATTGGAATCAAATCATTCAAAACTTCCCACATACATATAAGTATAAAGAACCTATCCAAAAAGAACTTCATAAAATGTCATTTTTAAAGAAGTTTTTTGAGCTGCCCAGGTTGCCCGGAGTTCAAAAAAACAACATATCATGCAATAACTTTTGATGCATGAAGTCAAAAGTTATGAAAATTGTTGGGCCTTCAAGCTACTCCTTGGGCACATCATGTGTGAAAATTTCAAAGAAAAAAAATAAAAATTCTACTTGTAGTGAACTGCCCAAAATCCATTTTGTCCCCCGAAGGGACAAGTGGGCTTTTAGGGGTTAAGGATTGGTCGACCAGTTCTTGATCGATTTTGACTCTTTTCAGTTCATAGAGAGAGCATGTTAAGGAATTTGATGACGTGGCAAAGGGATGGGTCTGGGGAATTGAAAAGTGAAGAGTTTAGGACAATAACCATGCCAATTTGAGGTGGCATGTGGCTAGAGGGTTGAAAAAACTAAAAGAGTACCGACTAAAAATATACCAATAAATGCAAAAGGATGGCCATAACAACTAAAAAGTGAGCAGAATTCATGATGCATAACACTAAACGTTGCAAGATACTTCCATTTGTACGATCAGATCCATGATAGACATTTGTATTCAATAACCCTAAAATGTCCCCCAAATGAAAATACAAAGGATTGCCCATCTCCAGAATCAACCACGGTTGTTAAAGGGTTAAGGTAGGAACACCCATAAGCGTTAGTGTATCCATAATCGTCACCTCTAAAATCTTGGAAAATTTGTGGAAGTGAATAGATGTAATTGCAAGGATATACAACATGTGAACATGAAGCCTTAGTGTTGATTATGGGTGCAATGGCAGTTTGCTCTTTAAAAATTCACAACTTATTCTCACAGTATCCAAATAATACATTCAAAAGTGCATACTTATTATTTTTGTGTTGCTAACAAGATTCTATAATTTGCTAGATGTTCATTAATAGTCATCATGTTCAAAACCCTTAGTTTAACACTTATGGGTGCTCCTATGTTACGTCGATGTGGGGCCTGGGTGGAATTGCACTGTTTTTTTTCTCCTGGTAGAAAATAGGGGCAGTCACGACTTCTCAAAGAATGAAAAGAGAATGGAGATTGAGAAGTTGTGGAGAGAAAAGAGGAGTCAATAGGAGCTCATTCTTTGTGAAGATGTTGTGACACCCCATTTGCTTGTTTTGGAGAATGAGAATGGGGAATGATACCTATTGCACTCTCCACCAATGGGAGTAGTTAATTGACGATAAAAGGTGAAACTTCTCCTACAAAATGTTCATTCTTCACCTTCGCAGGAGAAGAACAGAGATGTGAGAACATTTTCACGCGAAGCAAAGTAGAAGGTCTGGCAGTCAATCAACAAGCGACACATTCGCTTTCTCATTCTCGACAGGCTGAAAAGAAAGTGTTGTGACTACCTCTAATGTGAGAGTTTAGATATTTACCATTGGGAGATTGAATTTGAGAATTATGAATTCATATTTGGATTCAAAGACCTTACTTTAGTCAATGACCTTGGAAGAGGGCACAATTGAACAACAACAAAATAGGGGGAAAATTATTACTTTTACCATGTTTGGGAAAAATACCTGAGCTTTTCAGCCCTGGCCCCACATCATCTGTGCAATAATGTGAGCTCCTTTAATGAGGAGAAGCAACAAGCACTTTTCAAATTTCTAACGCCTTTAGAGCATCTCCACCACACTGGTAGTTTTTTGTCTTGGGGAAAATGCAGTGAATTTTCTTTCCCTTGTTGATTTGTAAATTCTCCCACCTGTGCAATTAGGCAAAATAGTGCTCAACCAATAAGAAGCCTCCTTCTTGAAAAATAGATAGATTTTGCATCATTGCTTACTCAACCTATTAATTGACCAAAGAAAAGCAATGTTTAGAGGAGTTGCCATGCACTAGGAAAATGCAAATTTTAAGTGTAAGAGAGAATAATTTGGTAGGTTCAAACATTAATTTCTCTCTTTTCATCCACAAGTGCCCTCATAGCGTTTGGCAAGATGGTTGGAGATGCTCTTAGGACCTACATCTTCAAAAGAGTATTAATTAAAACAAAAGTCAAGGATGTAAAATCTGAAAGTCCCAAAATTAGGATTTACCTAAATTAATAAATGTCTTGTTGCTTTCAACAAAATTTGTTAACTAACAAGAATAGAAAGTAATGAGAAGGTGAAAATATGTCATGTGAAGCAATAAGTACACATTAAAATTGTTAGCCAAAAGCTTTAATAAGAAAAAAAAGTAGTTTGTCTTCTGTTTCAAGAATTTATCAATTAGATAATCCTTTTGGTAGAATACAATTTATACAAATCATCAACATTCTTTAATTGTTTCATCAAACATGAGCAATACTTCAACTATTTCTCAAAGTTATAGATTGCTTTATAAGAATTTATTGAAAAAATAAATTCTCTTGCCTTTTGATGAATAATTTTCATAAAAAAGTTGTTAGGAATTGGTTCCCAAGTTGGATTTCCAATTTTGTTGAACTTTCCTTTAAAGCCAAAGCTTTTAAAAAATGTTGGGGTTTAGAGACACAGTATTATTTGCTCCTAATTCAAATGGTTCTATGAAGGCCTTGCAAGGCAAAACAAGGGGCACTACCAAACCAAATTTGGCCATTTTGTGTTTAATAAAGATCAAATATGTCATATTTTACTAAATATGAACTATTCATATAATTGTAAACTACAGTTGTAGAACATTGAGAAACCTTCCAATTTAGACAAAATACAATATAATATGGGAGATCTTTTGATGGTTAATCAAAACATTGAAATATTTTGTAGACGTCCCAAAGTTTTTTTTTGTGAATTATTTTTTCATGGACATTAGATAGTTCATAGTTAGTTAAATCATTTGTAAATGATTCAGCTTTCTTTCACCTATTGTAACAACTGTGCTAGAATTTTTTCACCTCAGTTGAGTTCTAAGCTCAACAGTTTCTACAATAAATACCTTTACAAAATATGTTAAAATTTCCATATTTCTTGTGTTTTGAATTGTGAGCTTTTCAAACGTAGCTAGCAATATGTTACGAATTTCGGTTGAACTTTTGGTGGTGCCCAAGGCCAAAGGCGAGATCTTTCTTGGGTTTTACACATAGAATTTTGAAATTTTGCATATCTTCTTACATGAGGCAGATGCACTTCTTTATGTGACCACTTAAGTGTCAATGAAAAACCTTAATTTTTTTAACCCCTAAATCCCTGAGTGTCCCCTTGAGGGACAAATGGAATTTTGGGCACGTACCTACAACCTCAATTTTTGTTTTGATTTTTTGAAACTTCTTTTGAAGATAGGAAAACAAACTAGCTTTTGGGGAATATAATTTTTATTCCAATCAATGCCCAAAAGCAAAAGTTATGCCTAGATAAGCAAATATTTATGCAAATTGGGCAGCAAAAAAAATTTACAAAAACTTGAATTTTTTAAATTTTTGTTTTTTGTCATAAGTTATATTTTTTTCTACATTTGAAGCTTTGATCCATTCCATTTGGACTAGTTATGAGAAAGTCAAGGACAATCTTGTCTTTTTGGCAATTCAAGCATCTTCTTGAAAATATAACTTATAAACTTCATTTTTGAATGCAAGTTTAACAATTTTTCAAAAAAATTGTTGAAGAGGGTGAAGTTTGCTTGCTAGAACAATCTCACCATTGGGATTATTGAGTTTCAATTCTATTGCAAGGTTATTAACAACTTAAGTTTTTGTTCAATCTCATACCTTCTTCTACCTAATGTTTTTTTTAAGAATGAAATTAAGTATTTTTTGTTTTGATTTTTTTCCAAAGATTCTCAACTCAATTTCCCACCATACAAAAATGAACCACAAAACTTTGTGGAGCAAAAATTTTAAGTTAAAAAAGTTCAAAGTCAAATAGTATAGTCATGCAAGGTGCAAAAAAATATGTATTTTACACTTTGAATGCAACTATCTTGCAATTTGTGCAGTCAGAGTTTTTGAATTTTTGTTTCCACATTCCTATACTAGTCTAGTATAAGATCTTATGGTTAGATATGCAAAAAGACCAATTTTCAAATTTTTTTACTATTTGCAATAGAAATGGCAGTTTTGAGTGTCTTTTGACAAATAAAGTCCCCATGGATTTAGGGATTAAAGAGAATTCAAAATTTTCATTGCAGGAGTTTTGGATCAAAATCTCCATATATTACTCAAGTTCTAGCTTGATCTTCCACGTTCAACTTTGATAATCGAGCCATGTCTAGGCAATTTTGTATTAGAACTAAGTTTCAAATGACCTTAACCCCTAAACGACCCAGCGTTCCGTTGCGGCCAAAATAGGGTATTTTTCCCGTATTTAGAGGTGTTGTTGTTTTGGATTTTGCTTGGATTTTTGAGGGTTGCGTATTGTTGTTCATCTCCACCTTTTGCAATGTTTAGCATGTTTTTGCGATCGTGTTTCTGACTTTGCAAAGCGATTGTATTGGAGGTGGGTTATGAATATGTAGTTGGAGTTTATCTGCGACTTACGGATCCTTGCGGTGGATCCCTGAAATGAACACGCTGCCAGAGCGCCAAGAGCAAGCGCTCTTATTTAACCGCTCCGATTCACAGTCCGCGTCAAGAAAAGAACAAAAATCAGATTTATGTCACCGTAGAATTACAATACATCCAGGATTTTTTGGTTCCTTGGGGTTAATAAACATTTAAATATCTCATTTTGTGGATATCTCAGTGAAAAGGTTTAGATGGATATCCATAAGAACACCATGAACCCATGGGCATTTTCCTGTGCGTAATATTTCCTTGAGAAAAGCTTTCCCTTTACTAACATAAAATATGAGGTATATATTGTATTAATATATTTGTTAAAACACTAATGATTTTTAGGATTTAGATTCGATTTATCAAAATTAATGGCCTTTAGTCTTATTTCTTGTAATTGACATAAAAATTTGAAGCAAACAACTCTAGTTTGTTTTATTTCTCATAATTTTATTAAGGTAAACACTTTAGTCAATCTTTTGTTCTTCATGGACTTGATGAGAAGTCTTTTATTATTAATGTCTTTAAAAATGTGCTCTTAATTCAGATGTCCTTTCACATCCTTGCCATAACTTAATATTAAGAAGAGAAACCTTGGAAGATGAGAACAAACAATATGGAACAATTTGTTCACAATGGATAAGTTGCAAGCGTATTATGGCAATAAATAGTGTTTGAGGGACATTTTTGAGATTTGTACATCATGATTCTTCATTTTCCATTTTCAACAAGTTTCTCACAAATCTACAATGAATATTCTCTACTTTTGCCATAACTACACATTTTTTTGAATACATGGCAAGATTTTATTTTCTAGTTTCAAAGTTCAAATGGCTTGTTTTTATTTTCACTAGGTAACCGTACGCTAAAATGTTGTTTCTTCTCAACTATCAACTGCAATTTAGCTTGAATAAACACATAAGTTGACTTTATAAAAAGAGTGTTACATACGATAAGAGTGAAATAATTACTCAATAAGTGCAAGACTGCTTTGAATAGTGCAGGATTTGGGTGGATTTATTCTAATTTATCTCAAGATGTGGCTTGCCTCCCACCCTTGTTCTCCAAGTTGAGTTTTAGTCACATTTGTAACAACTTGGTAACCCAACCTCCATCAAGCGTCATCATTAACAAATTTTATAGTTAAGATAAGTGCTAGCAAAATTTTCTTTAAATTTTGGCCACTTGAGCTATTTGAGATAGTATTTAATTATTGTAACCACAGTACAGTAGTGCTTGGCTAAGATGAAGGTGTTCGGACAAAATATTCATTTCATCTTAAGAGAGCATTCATCATAGCCAAATACCCCTTGCAACTCCCCAATATTGAACTTGCTGGGTTACTTCCATGTCTGGGACAGTGATCTTATCCAAGCATTTTTTTTACACAGGTTCATTTTAGCCAGGTACTATTGTACATGTAATCAATGTAAATTATCAAGAAGTGCTTTATTAATGTGCCTTGCAAATTTACATGTTTCTTGAATTTGTGCAAGTTATTGCTATTAGTGCAAGGGCCTACTAATTGAAATAACTTCACAAAATAGTGTATTTAGGTTGTTTTAACAAACAAGTTACCTTACCCTAGAAAGTTACCTCATGAGGTATTGCTTAGCCACTTGGAGACACATGCAACTCTCTACATACCAAAATTTCACCTAGTTTATAACCCAGACAATGCTAGTTTGTTCTTCCGCAGTGTTGTTGTTGTTGCCAACTTCTTATTGTTTTTAGAATTTGTTTGTTGCAATTATTATTGGTGAAAACTATTGTAGTATCAATAAGTATTTATATAGTGTGCCAAGAAATTAGTGTGGGGCAAATAATTAGTGCTGTTCATGAACATATTGAGAACATTTTCTATATAAATTGCACTTTGAACACTTACTTTATTTGCTTGAATTTCCTACACAAGCTTGTATTGATCAATAAGATTATAAAAACAAAAAAATATATCTTTTCAATCCCCAACTCAAATCCCTCCAAAGATTGGGGTACATCTCAAACCAATTAAATATAGCAACGTAGACCTTTCTCAAGACAGTGTCGTTGATTTTGTAGTATTTGCTTCACTTTCTCATCCGACTGGATGAGAAATCAGAGAGATAGGAAGGTGAACTTTAACAGAATGTTTGGTCAGAACAGAATGTTTGGTCATTCATTTATGAAAGGGCAGACTTTTTTGCGAGGCATGCTCAATGAGGAGGTGCAAGGGGTGCCACGTGGAGGACTCTGATTCACTTCAATTACTCTACACAGATTTTTCCTGGCCTACTCAAGCTAAGGTACAGTCGGTGACCCTTCTTCTATAGGGTCCTTTCCACTCTTAAAAGGTTATCTTGTATAGCAAAAAACTGACATAATTTTAAAAATCTACACCACTTGTTTGTCCCACTTGTGTAACTTGACATTCTAAGAGCATCTCCGCTTGACCTTGAAACAAAGGCCTACAAATGGAGATGTACCAATCGCTTGTATTTTGGACCGTTTTTTCAGCCCCATTTGTCTTGTTTTGAACTTTGGGTTTTTGCCGAGACAATATTGTATTATTCTTGCTTGGTGTTTTTCTTGCGTTTCAAGTGGTTGTTTAATCACTACAAGAAAAATTGTCCAAGTTGACTAAATGTATCCTAATTGATAGGAAAAAATGTCCAAACTGACACGTTTGATTGACCAAAAATGTCCACATGACTCTGCTCCCTCATAGTGTTTTCAACCAGTCATTGTTGTTTTATTTTGTGTTGTTTGATATTATAGAGTGTATTGCGTAGAGCGATGAAGAGCAAGAAATGTGCAAATTTCATCCACAATTCCAATCTGCATATTTATTGACCATGTTTTACCACCACTAATTCTCCATTTTTTCCATGAAGGCGGAATGGAGATGCTTTAGCTTTCAAACAATTGAAAATCTCAAAATGTAAAACAATAACAATCTATCAAAATGATGAGTAAACGATCCCAAACACTACTGACCAATTCTGTTTTAGTAAAACAAAAGCATCCGCTATCTAAATGCCAATGAAAACCATTCAAAAGTTATGACATAATCAAAAATAAAGGAGACCTAGCCATGGCTAAAGCTTGAATCTGTCTTTAACCCCTAAAGGACCAAGTGGCTGTTCAACAACCACCTAAGAATTCGGGTAGGGTGATATGAAAGTTAATTTTTATTGGATGTTCTCAAAATTGTTACACAAGGTGCAAATATGTATCTCATAAGTGGAGATGTAATTTTTTCCCTAATCAGATGCCCAATTCAAAAATTATGTTGCCCAAAAGAAATGGGGCGGCTCAGGTTTGGGCATCTTTTTGAAATTTGGTAGGTAAGTAACTAAAAAAACATGGTGCACAATTGTCAAAAAATAAGTAAATGATCTCTCGCATCACATTTTGAAGGGAGTCAAACTTTGTTATCTATGTTTGGGCAATTTCAAGAAGAAAACAAATCCTCTAACTTTAGGCCCTATTATCTTTCAATTTATAAATCCAAAGCTCTTGAATTTTTTTTTTACATATTCCAAATGTTTGTCTCTAACTTTTTGCTGTTCATATTTCAAATGAAAAAAACTTCCTCATTGCACAAGAAATCGTGAAAGAATGACTAATGTATTCCCAATTCACTAAACCTCCTTGCATTGCAAGGTGATTTAGAATAAGCTAGATTCTATCTTTGCATCTAAAAATTTTCATGAGTGAACCTAACATCATATACTTGTAAGTGGTCAAAAGGTTCAAATTTTTGTAGAATAAAAATTTTACTCTAGGAAGGCTCAAAGTTTGCTGACCTTGTTTTGCAAGAATGAAAAAGTTTGTTTTTCTCACTTCAAACGTTATAATCTTACAATCCGTGCGGTCAAATGGGCTGAATTTTTTTGCACACATTAACTTATCTATTTGACACACTCTTATATGGTTGGAATTGAGAAAAAAAGTTTTTATTTTCAATTTTGGGCAATACACTGAAAGTTGGCAGTTTCTGAGATTTATTCTCAAAAAGCACCCTTGGTCCTTCAGGGGTTAAAAGTAGGCATCCTTTTTTGCTTGTTGCCAAAGCATGATGTGTCCATGTAATTTTATTTGCAGCTCAAGCAATCGAGTAAATAGATTCTTCCCCACCTTTCCCATATTTTACTGATATTTGGGATGGTGGAATAATCGGCCTAAATATAGACTTTCAATTAATTTATAAAACGCATGTAGATTTTTTTTTGGATAAAAGAAGAATAAAAAGCAACACCTACACTTAGGGGGTTATTAGAGCAAAATGTAGAAATTTTGAGAGAAATACTACAAGGTGGATTGTGTTCTTTATGTTTAAAATTTAGAAATTCGCTTAGGTATATGATAGGGCGACTAATTCTTTGTTTGAGTCAATTAATATTAAAGTGTATTTTTTATTCATCACTCTGGGATAATAGATACTTTACAGTAGATTTAAATGCCAACAAAAAGAAGTATATATGGTCTAGCAAAATAATAGTAAAGTACCCTTGTCTCTGGGGTACCCTAAAATTTCAAAGAGTGACTTCTCTCACCCCTCAAAACCCATCCATCTATAGTAATTTTGTGTCCATTTATGAGAGTTCTGGTGCTCTAAGTTATGGCTTTTTTTAATGTAATTTTGAAATTTTAAAAGGAGGATTTTTAGAGAGAAACGTTAAACTTGAAATGATAAATGATTTCAAACATGTCCAAACAATAATAAATATATAGTTAGGCTAAACCAAGCCTTAAGACCTACACGTGGTCTAACTTGTCATAGGGTGACAATACCAAGTGTGGGTCTTATGGCCATGACCATGTTTCTACCAGCAAAAGAATTGTTGTATCCACTTCACTGTTCATTCTTGAGTTGGTGTTTTGAAGATTTGTATCAACTTGATTTTTCATTCTTGAACTACTTTTTAATGTTAATAAAAATAAGTATTTCTAAAACTCCCTTATATATGTATGTACAATAGTTCAAAGAATGCAAAAATGTTCCATTTTAGTACTTCAAAAAAAGGGGGCCAAAACATGGCTCCAGTAAATAGAAGAAAATAATACCCAATGTGGTCATAACATTTTATTTCAAATTTTTTTAACACATTTCATGCATTCTATGTGTTTTATAATCCTATCTATTCTTGAAAAACCATGTGTGGAAATGATTTTTTGTGCAATTTTTGAGAGTAAGTCAATTAACAATTTTCCATATAGTTTTACTTTTATGGTGAATAGTACGTTCAATTTATCTATAAAGTGCCAATTTCAAAAGATGGAGTAGTTAATTTGTGATTTGAAAAGGTGAGTTGTTACCTTGGTGGTAGAAAACAAAAAAGTTTTAAGTCCATCAAATCATTGCAAGCTAGAGAATGTGGAACTTATTACTTAACTATAGTTTGCTTATAAAGCATGTAAGAATCGTCTTGATGAACGGTAGATTTATATTTTTGCTATTTTGGGAGAAAATTTTCATAAACTCTAAAACGGCCTTGGAAACGAAAGGAATATGAAAGTTTACCAGCATGTTAATCGGTCAAGGTTTAAAACTCTAGCATGAAGACATTCAAATCATCAAGTAATTCATTTGTAGAATTCTTCATAACGTACTTTCAAGGCTATGTGGTTGATTAAGACAATATCTTTGATTTTGGAAACAAAAATATATTCAAAATTTCACCTTTTTAAGTCATTTTCAATATTAACCTTGAGAATGTTATAATTGTCTTAAAAAACTAAAATATTTTTGGAGTTACCAAGGTAATTTTAAAATCCACATATTAACATGTATTAGAAAGGCACATTAATATTTGAAGCAGCCACATAAAGGACTTTGAACGACATTTGAGATATGACTAAAAGCTAATTATGATGAAAAGAAGGTTAAACTCCTTGTGTAATATATGTGAAGTCTATTCATGCATCTAATCAAAATCATATGGTATCACGTAATATTTGTTCATTTGGGAAAAAAAACCAATTTTTAGACTTTTTGAATCTATGTCCTTAACCTCAAGGCCTATGCACTTTTTCGAGTATCTCAAAATGTGTTTTTGGATGAACAAAATGTTAGCATTTTGATAAGTTGCATCAATTCTTTTCAAATTGTAATTATACAAATGCAAACCAAATATACTAGAGGTCGCATAGGAAAAGAAAGCACAACAATATCACGTATGGATTGAAAGATTATAATATTTGACCAAGAGGGTGTTAAAACTGTGAAAGTGATTTGAAGTCTTTCAATCCTCTTTTCACATCTTAAATTTAAAATTGAGGATACTAAAAAATACAAGTATGTAAAGTACAACATGTGTAACTCTAATCAATTTACGGCTTCTTAAAATCTACTCTACAACTTTTTAAATTAAGTTTCTAATGTGATTGTTTCTCCAAGTTCTAGTGTACTTTAGGCTCATTTCCAAGAGCTCTCAACACTAGAAAGTGAAGATTTGCAATGGACACCCTTGCACAAAATCTTAAATAGAAAAATCATAAGTAATCATTTTCAAAATTAGACTTCTCATACTAAAATAAGATTTCAACAAGAATTAAAAAAAAAAAACAATCATTGTAATTAATCATGAAGAAAATTTAGGCATCCCAAATTACAAACAAGGAGGGACAGTTTTGGTCCCTTTAGACCTTGAGGAATTAAAAGAGTATTTAATAAACACTCTTTTTAGGATGTAAGAACTCAAAAGTTTCAAAATTATATTTTCCTTAAACTAGTGAATATTGTGTTGTATGCGCTATTGATTATTCTTTTATCAGTCATTTCAATAAAATTTCATAAGGTTTCAAATTGGCTATGATTTCGTAAGAAATAAAAAAGAATCCTGCATTTGAATCGATTTTACCGTTTATGTTTGTGTTTCAAATCCAAAGAACTAAATTTAAGAAATCACCTAGTCTTATATTGCTCAGTGTCTTCCATTAAAATATTGCAGATTTTAAACGAATATTAGTTGTTGTGTATAAAAATTTTAGTTGGATTTCACAAAATAAACATATTTACCTAGTTATCTAACATTGTATTGATTCTTCCTAAATTTGTTTCATGGCAAATATTATTGAATTCAAGGCTAAGATGGTGTATTTCTAAGAATTGATCATATTTGAGAGTGCAAAACTTCTTAAAATAGTTAAATTGCGATTTGTACTAAGTTTTTCTAAAAAATAAGAGAGACTTGTAAAAACACTCGTTATTATTTTAGTGATTTTTTCAAGAAGTTTCATCTATTTTAACTAATCTCATTAAACTTTGGACCCTATAGAATTAATTTTGAATTTCCAAAACTTGCATGCTAAGATCCCCTACTTTGATTACAAAAATTGGGGCAAAAATCATACATTACATGACTTTTGATGTCTTGTAATAGTCAAAGAGAACATCAAGGCATCTAAAACTAAGTATACATAGTTTCAAATTGATTGTTTTTCAAAGCATTCTTTTATAAATTTCTTAAATCAACATTGTAGAACTTTGTTTGAACAACCAAATAAAATTCTTTTGATGACATTATTAATGAGTAGAGTTTAAAAAACAAAAATTGAACATATTATTGCTACCTCACTATAGTGATGTTTGGATAGGGTCTTACAAAGGTTGACCTTATCCAAACATCATTGTATTTGCCTAGAGTTGTCCTCTATGTATATCTCTAGCAATCACAATTGTATGTTAGCAAGGTCCAATTTTTTAGTTGCCCATAGACAACTAAACCTCTTGAGGTTCATGTATACAATCTTGAGCAATTATTGATTGCAAGGAAGTCTTGTACATGATAAAAACTTCATTTCTTGAATCTATCCATGCCATTTGTTATTAGATTCTTGAGTTAGTTGTCATGACCCTTGACGGATGATTGATTAATGGATGAGTGATTGATTGATGGATGAACTAGTTCATAATAAATTGTGAACTAGTAATTAAACCACCGAGGATGGATGAAAGATTGATGAAGGAATTAATTCACAATGAATTGTGAATTAATAGTTAACCAATCGGTGAGGAACTAATTTACTATAAATTGTAAATTAGTAGATAAGATGCAAAGGCCGGGAGGCAGACATGTGTGGATGATGGATTTATGCATTGGAGTTAGATAACTCCATTTGGATGACAAGTGTATGGGATGTACACTTGAGGACAAGGGTATGGGATGTACCTTTGATGACAAGTATCAAGATGTACCTTCGATGACAAGTGTATCGGATGTACACTTGATGATAAGACAAAGGATTGGAACTTGGAGCTAGACAACTCCAAGTAAAAGATGAGATATGATATGAGTTTTATTTAGCATATAACTAAGAGTTTAACCTTAGCAAAGGGTTGGAGATGAATAATAAAGATAGAAAGATAAAAGTAGTTAAAGTAACTCTATTTTTATGAAGAAAGCGGATAGTATAAGATGGGACTCGGAGGGTGAGGAGATTAATTCTTGTTGGGAATTCATCTCTCTCTATGGTCGGGTGGTTGAGCTCCTTGTGGTTTATATAGTTTATTGTGTATAGATTGCTGTTTTATATGAGTATTTGGATGATTGAAGTTACAGACCTAAGGTAACATTAGTTTTCTAACATTTGTTCTAAATAATCTTCCAAAACATTTTGTGTAAAATATTTTACAATTCAAAGAGTTCAAGTATGATTCCCCTCAGAAACTACCTTCTCTCATTCAAAGCACGATTTTTCAAATATAACTTCAACAAGCAAGGAAAATTTAAAAAAACTTAATAAAGTAGTAGAATTAGAGCTCAACACTAATAGTTCAAAGGCAATGCTTTTGTTATGGAAATAACTAGTTTTCATTTCAACATTCATGTTAGAGAAGGTTTTTGAATAGATGGTTTCAAATCATATTGGTAAATATAAGTGACTACAATTATAGATCCAATCATATGGATATGATCTATGAATTAGACCACAAGAACTTTTCTTCAAAATTCAACATTCAAATATTCTTTTAGACTAAACTTTAAAACACATATTTATATTTTTGGAAAGAAAAAGGTGTCTCTTTGATCCTTGAGTAGCAAAATGATGTTCCAAAAATGACACTCAAACACTGATTGTCCATATTTGAAATGGGAAAAGTAAACTAATTTAAATTTTCCAACTCATGCTCTAAAATTTTGATGCTCCGATTAAACATTGAACAATGAGAGTTGATTTGCTATCAAACATTCTTCAATAGCTCATCATCTTAATTTCTTAATCTTTAAACACCAATGCAGATGTTTTTGGTACAGTGGATGACAATTCAAAAAAGTAGTTTGCTAGATGTAAAAAAGCCAAATTTCATTCATTTCTTTTTAAAAATGATTATGAAGACATGGTCCATCGTGGAAGGCAAAAATTAACCTTACCAAATGCATTCATATTTTTTAAACCCCAAATTGTGAGGAGATTCACAAAAACAATGTTAGAACCCATGCTTCCCTTCTTGCAAAATCCATGAGGGCAACGTTACAAAATTTAATACTACTTCAAAAAGTTGCATAAGCTAGCATGTGAGCACTTTGCCACACCACCACTATAACATGAAATTAAAATGACCAATATGTTATTACAAGGGTTAAAACACTTTTGAATACATGCTCCTTATGGGGTTGCCTTACTCTTGAACCCTAAGAGTGCTAATGTCAAGAACATGGACAATGGATGACTTAACCCTTAAAAGTGTAAGTGTGCCACTATGACTAATACAATATAAGGTATTTTTCTTGTATTTGGAATGGATTCACACCTTCACTACATTTCAAATCAACAAAGAAGTTGAAAAATAGATCAATGCAATTCTACCGAGCTAATTGAGATTTCAAGTTAAAACTTCTTGGTAGCAAATGCCAATTACATGACAACGTATATACTATGCCCTATGGTAGTTCAAGGGTTAAAAAGGGAAAAAAACCTAATTTTCAACTATGTGGCTAATTTTTATCATTGGGTAATTCATGGTTTTGTGCAAGGCTTTGCATCAGTTCACGTAGAGGTGGGAAGAAAATGGAAAAAATGGCTAATTATAATGAGCCAGCTTCTGAAATCTTCTTAAATCATAGTTTATTACCTCAAAAGCTCTAGATGTACATGCTACCCACCCCCCTGCACTCTTACTCTCAGGGATTAAGCATTCTTTTATTAAAACAATCTCTATAAAAATCAGACACCGGTAAATTTAAGCTTTCCAACAAACAAACACAATCCTACAAACAGCAAAAAAAACATCCCGAATCAACACAACAACCACAAAACTCTGCAAAAGCAAAAAAAAAAGAACAAAAAAAGAGAGAATGCCTTCAATTCGTCTTAGTATACAAATGAACCAAACATGGATTTAATTCTACCACTAGAGTTTCTAAATCCCAGGTCATAAGCTTCACCTTTAGCTTTCAAGCTTTTCATCCTCGTCTCAGACTTGCCGAGTGTTAATAAGGTTTCGAGAAATAAGCATTTATTCCACACCCAGGCCATAATGTAGCCCTTGGATCAATACAAATCGTTCTCTGCAACCAAAAGAAATACAACAGAGCGTCTTAGGAAACATACAAGCAAAAAATATATAACAAGAGCTCTTTTTTATTAATGTAGTGCAAGACACCATAAACCAATAAATTTTTGGCCAAAAATGTCAAATAGTCGCTAATTTTGAATGCTGAACACTACTTTTTGGCAAACCATAGTTCCAGATCTGTTTTTGTAACTTTTATAATAAGACCTTCTTGCTTATAATTACAAAGAGTTTCAACTTATTGTGGAATGCTATGAACAACTATATGGTTGTTAGGTCTTTGTTGCTTTATGCTGTCTTGCATTGCATAAAGCACTTGTGAAACACCTGCTAAAATATTTAGTAGAAAGACCTTAGTAATGGAATAAGGCTGCACATACCTCAAAAGCTTTGAGGAGATCACCGTTGCCCTACTCACCCTGGAAAAACACGAAACCAAAGCCACTCATTAACCCATGATTCCTGAGAAAAACACAAACCTCCTTTTCTGCTTCAAAAGCGGCAAACAAAATGGAAACAATCAACACAAGGTGGAGGTTGAAATGGTTGCATAAAACATGCATAAAATATCCCTTCTGCTGGTTAAAAGCGGTTTTAAAAAAGGGGAAAATTTTGATGGACACCCCCTGAAGTTTGCAATAATTGTACAGATGCCCTTGGTTTTTCAGAAATTGCACAAATACCCTTAGACCATAACTTTCAGGCATTTGTACTATTGTGCACGCCACTTCCTTCTCCCTTTGTGCGCACCGGTTGCTTCTTTCCTATTCTACAGTAGTGCTTGGATAAGGTCAAACACTTTGGGCGAGAAAAAATGTTAACCATATCCAAACGTTGATCATAAACAAACACTCCATTTGCATTACTTCCCCTAGTTTTGGTGATTGCAACTTTGGAGGTGTTTTTCCACCCTTGTTTTTGGTTTCAATGCCTTTCTAGTTGACTAGTTAGAATGGGCATTGACAAAAAGCAAGCATTGATTGTACACAAGCACTTCACCTTAACCGAGCTCATAACACACATTTTGGACAAAAGGGGAGTGGGCTTGTGATCCTATCCAATTGTTTCTATTACGAAGGTATTGCACTCCCTGCTTCAACATTGATCATGAAGGAAAGTGGCGTGCACAATAAAACAAACCAAGGACATTTGTGCAATTTCTGAAAAACCAGGGGCATCTGTACAAATACCACAAACTTCAGGGATATCCATCAAATTTTCCCTTATAAAAAAAAGGGTGAAAAAACAGCACATGGTTGAGGAGGTGGCAGGGCAAAAAGACCTGCACAAGAAGGAGCTCGGAGTTGCTACTGTCCAACAACACTGGCACATTTTTCCTCGGCCGACCTCGTCCTCGTTTCTGGCCACCGGTTTTCACAGCTCTCTTCGGAGGAGGAGCTCCAATGGCTTGCTTCTTCTTCGTGTCTCCCTTCGTCTCCGTTTGCTCCTCCGAAACCGAAGGCCGTGACGACGACGACGGTGAAGAAGAAGAAGCCTGAGCTTCAGCCTGAGCACTTTGTCTCTGACTAATCTCGTCACCAGGTTTCCTGTGAGGTCTTCGTCCACGTCTGGACACGTTTTTGCCTTTCAGTATTTCCACTGCCTTGTCCATCGTCAAGTTTTCCACTCTCACTCCCTGCACAAAAAAAAACAGAAGCCTTTTCTAAGCCCAAGATGCCGTGCAAGCAACATTCATGTCCCCATTTATATTACATTTTTGTCTCATGCCTTAAAGATGCTTATTAAAGATGCAAGTTTTTTGAAAGGAAAACTTCAAGCAGGAACTGGCTTTTCCAATTAATGCGATTTGCAACCACCTCTGTTTGAATTATGAAGAAAATCCAAACCACAATTATGACAAATATTTGTTTTTCTTTGGTTTTTGTAAGATTGATTGATGTATGTATATAGTGCATGACACTTATAACCAACTAAACTGCTACGACAAGAAATACTAAAGCAGAACACATGCACCCATTAGCTCAAAAGCATTCATGTCCCCATTTGTATTACTTTTTAACCACCGCCTCTCATGCCATACAAAAAAAGCTTCTTTAAAATGCAAGTTTTATGTAAGGGAAGTTTGAAGTAAGAGTTGGCTTTTCCAATAGTGCGATTTGTAGCACCCTCCTGTTGAATTATGAAGAAATTCCAAACCACAAGTATGACAAATAAAATTCCTTTCGTAAGATTTATGAAATGTATATATAGTGCATGATACTTCTAACCAATTAAACTGCTGCAACAAGACATACTAAAGCACAACACATACGCCCATTAGCTCAAAAGCAATTCCACCAGTAAGAAAAGAAGCTAGGCTTGCTTTATCCTGGTGGTCTCAGATTTTTAATATAATTTTTTTTACCAAGCAATAGACTGGCCGCTCAAATTTTGGGAGTTGCTGGTTATAAGAATCATGCACTGAAAATTATTTTTTAAGTATTTGACCGACTTGTGTGAGATCTCTCACCTGTGGGATATTTGCACTAATTGCCCGGTGTCGCAGAAAGAAACCAAACTTTCCAATGCTAATGATAATGGGCGTCCCCTCCACAGGATGCTTGCCCTGCCAAACAAAAAAATTCAGTAAACACAAAAAATGTTAAGGCAAGGGGAAGAAGGGGATCAATACAACCAGAGATTCTGATGAAAATAACCAAGCCAGAAAAAACATTTACCAACTCACGAGGATAGCTCAATAACTCCAGGGCTTTGGTTAAATTCACTTCCTCCGCTTTAAGACCCTAACAACAACAAAGAACCATCAGCCTATTACAAAAAGAAAAGAAAAGAAAAGAAAAGAACGACCAAGCACTCATAGTTTGAAAAAAATGACCATTTTTAATTAATCTTACTACAGAAATGTGTATGTAATTCAGGTGGGGTCAGAATTTATATCGTCAGATTCAGTGAAGGATGTTGCATGTGTTGGTCAAACGATAAAACAAAATTGAATAAAAGAAACCTTCCCAGAAACTGCTGAAAAAAAGAAAAGGTTTGGGTTCATGGTCCTCCAGGGATTAAATTGATGAAGCACTTACGGAGTACTTAAAAACAAAATCAAAACAACCAGTTCAAAAAATCCACAGCACACCTTGGGTATTGTGGTTCGACGTGGTTTCTGTTTTTTGGAAGCCTCTCCAAGTTGCACATATGCTCCATAAGGCCCCACTCTCATAACCACCTAAAAAAACATCAGCAACATTTACACCTAGTTACATATTTGTCTTAAAAATGTTTACTTTGAAACTCAGATATCATCGAGTAAAACTGATTTGCAATTTTCTAAAAAAACTAAAGGAAGGTGTTCGTATGAGTTAATACCTCCAATTGAGTGGTTGGGTCCACACCCAGAACCTTGGCAGGATGAGCAGTAGCACACCATTGATCAGCTGCCGTTTCAGAGCCTTCATCACTACTTGATTCGTCTTCCTCTCCATGCATCATATTGGCTTTGAAGCTTTATCATACAAAAATAGTTCAAAATTTATAGTTATGAAAAAAGCAAACATTATTACTACGCCAACCAGTGCTTTTGTGGAGACTTTCAATGATTAGCATCAAAGAGAGGTTGATTAATCGATGCTCAACTAAAGTGGTCTGACTTGGCAACATTTTTAAATACAGAAGGCAGAGCTAAACTTTTGTAATCAAAGTGTTGGAAAGGGAAACATACAGGCAATTAGGGTGGCGCGAGCATCCAAAAAAATAGCCAGCTCCAAAACGACTCAGCTTTAAAGACACTTTTCCCTCTTTGCAGCTGAAAAGAACCAAACAATTAAGATTGAGAACTCCATCAGCATAAATACATCAAAGACAAAAGAGAGGAAAAAGGATGTTCTCTCATGAAATTATTGCAGAAAATAGAACTAAAAAATAAAAACAACTCTACAGCATTGCCTAAACCCTGTTTAAAATCTGCTTTTATGCAAATGTAACCAGGTGTAAAGATCACCTTGGACAAACTCTATCTCCAGCACCTGTTGAAGGGAAGAGCTGTTTGGCTAGCAGCTCTTCAAGCAGCACCGCCACCTTTGCATTCAAAACATTCAAATCAGTTGAAGATATCAAACAAAAAGACAAAAAAAACAACCATAGGAAGTGGTGGAAAATCAAGGCCATTGTACCTTACTAATAGGAACTTTCATAGCATCCTTCACATCCTCATGAAACTCAGGCCAGAAATTGCTCAACACCTCCTTCCAATTTGCTTGTCCTGCTGATACTTCATCAAGCTGGCACACCAAAATGACTCCAACAGCTCAATTGGAATAATAAAAGAAGCCAATATCTCAAAATACAGCCAATTTTTCATGCACGTTCCTTAATAAAGCGTATTGAAATATATAGCACAAAAGATAAATGTTATACCTGCTTCTCCATCAAGGCAGTAAGAGCAAAGTCGGTAAACTCTGGAAAATAATGAATGAGAAATGCAGATACCTGCACAGAAAGATTTCAGTTCAGTAGTAGTCACAAAAAAAAGGAAAAAGTTGACACTCTCTAGGAAAGAGGGATATATGAAAAGCAAAATCATGCACAAAATATTTTAGTAAGAAAAGTTTTAAAGATCGAGAGCGTAAAACAGCAGGTTTTTCAGGACTCACCATGCGACCTCGTGCTTCAGGAAAGATTTGACGTTCGTGTATTCTCATATAATTCCTCGTCTGAAAAAAGGGAAAAAATAAGAGGTTAAAAAAGGAGGCTTAAAATTCTCTTTTCTCAATGGTTGTTCCAGAAAAAAGTCAGGCAGGGTAACAAAAGTGCATGGATTCCCAGGTTCAACCACAACGGTGCAACAGATATCAGAAACCTCTGTGCAAAAATTAGATGTTAAAAACTAAATCAAATGTACTTCATTTTCCAAGCCAATTTCGTATGATCAAGTTACAACAATTCTCCAAACCACGAACAAAGAATTATTCTGAATCATTACAAGCAGAGATGCCACGTATGATTTAGAAAAGATTAATACCTGTAAAGTACGTAGAGTAGGAGCATATGTTGAAGGACGACCAATGCCTAGCTCTTCCAGTTGCTTAACCTGCATATTTCCATATAAAGAAGAAAATAAGTTCTTTACTATGATCACAATCACATGTATTGTTTTGCTACTTGTTAAGTACAAAAATGCATTATTTGTTTTCAATTAAAAAATAAAAAAGCCACAACATCTTTTACAACAAAGTCACAACATACATAAGAGTTAAGTAAAAGCTCACGCACTAAAGTGCCCTCTGAAAAACGGGGTGGAGGCTCAGTGACATGCTGACGTGGTCGAACATCTAAGAGCGTAATGAGATCTCCTGGCTTCTCTACCACAACAGCTATTGAGTCACTACCACTACATTACTCATGAAAAAAAAAATCACCAAAAACCAAAACCAACACTCACAAAAAACCAAAATCTGAAAGAATTGGCACAAAAAACCCCAACACATCTCACCAGTCCCAATAAACTTGATGATCAAAAGAGCCATGAATCAACTGAATGTCTATGCAAGGCTTGGCTTTCGTCACCTCAAATTGACTCAGATCTGAAGTAGATCCACCGTTGTCTTCATCTTGCAAAATTTCTACAAATTTACCAAGTGCTGCCGTGTCCTGTGTATTGAACCCAGACACTTGATGTGATTGCCTCAACCAATATTAGAAACCAAAAAAATAAAAACAAAATCATGACAGTAAGAGCTCATTTACCTCCATCACAAGAACTGGATTTTTTTGTCTAAACAATCCGACAGAGATGAGCCTTGTCAAATTAGATAAAAATAGGGTAAGAGTTTTACACCTTATAAGCGTCTAGAAATCCAGGAAAAGATATTGAAGAGCTACAACCACGTAGCTGCAACCCATCATCATCATCCACAACGTACACGAAGACCTGCATGTTTTCACTCCCAAGCCAAGAATTACAACTTCAGAGTGCCACACAAACTATAAAAATACTCCAAGCAAATCATAAATACCAGCACCGTAATGTGATCGATACTTCTAGTAGTACACGAAAGACTTCTTCAACTATTAACTTTCAAAAACCATCACATGATTCTAGCAAGTCCAAAGAGAGAAGGTTCTCCAGCATTTTTATGTGATTTTTTTGTTCATTTTAACAGATACATTTGAAGGACTAAAATGCATTTATTTTAATACTGAACATCCAGACCTGGCTAGATAATGCAGACTCCATCTGGCACGCCACAGTGCGAGCCCAAATAAGGCTATACAGCTGCAATGCATCTTCCTCCAAAACGTTGGCTACCGATGCTACAGCCACAATAGAAAGCCTGTTAATCACTCCTTACGTGCAATAAAATTCAGAAGTATATCCTAATTACCTGTTAAAAAGACAAAATTCATGTAACCAGTTTATAAAAGGGCCTTGTACAAGTGTATGTACATTTCAAAAAAAACCTGGTAAATGAACTCGGAACGACAGAATTACTCGCTCTCCAACAACGAAGAACTTTTTTTTCCTTTCCATGGAAAGAGACTTGTTTTGTTGAAAAGACGATTTTTCAAAGGTTACCCTGAACTTTTTCAACACAATTAAAAATGTTTGATGCATTACTAACTAGAGTTGATCAGCAAAATGTGAAACACAAAGACCTTGAAACAAGCTTACATGGGAGAAGAAATATATCAGTTGGCCGAATTGCTTCATGAGATTCTTGCGCATTTCTTAGTTTGGACACTAGAATCCTGCTTTTTGCAGGAACGTGGTCTTCTCCATATCTGTATCACGCTATTATAAGCAGAGCCTTACTTACTATCCCCAATACTTCAAAACATCTTTTGCAAAATCTACTTATAAAGAACCTGAGCTCAAATGAACCATTGATTCACAAACACAAGAGCATCCACTGTGGAACTACCACCAGAGGTCATTTCTGGATAACATGAACCCTGTAAACAATCAACGTTGCTTACGAAATCCTGATGAAAAAGACCCTAAACAAATAGTTTAAAGAAACATAAACGAAACTTGAAGGGCATGTAAAATAAAGAGATAAGCAGGATTGGATGACTCATACCTTGTGCCAACCAGGTCCTTTATATCGTCCAATGCCTCCTCAGATATCTGTGTTCAATTTTCACAATAATTCTCAAGTGAAATTAAGGCTAAAAAGGGATAACAAAAATTGCAGGATAATAATATACACGTGCCGTTTTCAAACCAACTGCTTTGAAATCCTCATAGTAGTTATGAGGACGACTACATAAGTTAGCCCAAACTGACCTCACAGCCATCAGTTCGCATGTACGTAATCAATCCTGTTTGCTCATCATCGTTGAGTTTCACTCCCTCATACAATTGTTGCGCTATCTGCAAAACATACAACCAAGAATTTCAACATACTGCTACCCTCAGATCCTTCCTTTCAAAACAATTTTTTTCACAACTCCTCACACCAGAATGATTTGTATGACGGTTTCAGCCTTTTTTCACAACTCCTCACACAAGAAGGACTTCTGTAATGGTTTCAGCAAAAGTAGCAAAATGCAGTGGCCATAAAACACCATCCAAATTGGCAGAAACTTACTGACATGGTAAGAGTAGCCCCAAATCCCAACTTGACGCAAGCATCCTCTTGCAAAGTGGAGGTGATGTAAGCCACTGGAGGCCTGCGGTACACAAGCCCTCTTTTTACACTTTCTACACGAAGACTAGCTTCGGAGACTTGTTGGGTTGCAGCTTGTGCATCCAAAGCATTGACAAGAGCACACTGGCTCAGTTTCTCCCCTTTCAAGTGACTCAACCGAGCAGTAAACGCAACTCCATCCTGCGCTCCATTTGATTCAAAGGACACTCCATCCTGCACTCCATTTTGTTTTCTCAGCTCAGCTTGCGCTCCATTTTGTTTTACGAGCTCAGCTTCGACACTCCAGTACTCTTGACGCTGAAACGCTTCAACTTGCTGCTCACGGTCACAAATTAAGCGAAGAGCAGCAGATTGCACACGCCCTACAGACCTGCTCCCCGGCAGTTTTCGCCAAAGCACTGGCGACAGGTTGAAGCCAATCAAGTAATCCAGTGCTCGCCGAGCAAGATAAGCATTCACCAATGCTTCACTCACGTCGCGTGCACAATCCATGGCTCTCAGCACCGCTTTCTTTGTGATTTCATGAAAAACCACCCGTTTCACTTGCATCTCCTTCGTCAAAACTCCGTCTATCTTCAACATCTCCAATAAATGCCACGCTATCGCCTCCCCTTCTCTGTCTGGATCCGACGCAAACACCAACACCTGCGCTCTGAAACCACCGGCCCAAATAGACACAAAATATCCAAAAACTAGTTTAGCTTTGTTTTTCCATAATCAAGCATCTATCTCCTTTCAAACGATATTCTGCATGTGCACTTTTTCTCTCAACTTCCGAGCTCTGCTTTCTGGCTCAACTCTGCGTTTTGTTTCAACACAATTTGGCAAAGTCTCATCCATGTTGAATTTCAATGACAAGGTCTAGAATGACGCCTTAACTTTATCATGATATGTTGATCTATACAAAGGGTACATTGTATCAGCAACAAACATGAGTTGAGAATAAAATGAAACGGTTTTTTATTAGGTTTTGATGATGTTATGGTTTCTGGTGAATAGAGGTTAGCTTTGTCTTCCATCATCAAGTATCTACCTCCTTTCAAAAGATACTCTGCATTTGCACCTTTTCTCTCGACTTCCGAGCTTTGCTTTCTGGCTTCATTGCCTTTTTGTTTCAACACAATTTGGCAAAGTCTCATCCATGTTGAATTTCAGTGACAAGGTCTAGAATGACATTAAGTGATAGCATCAACTTAATCATGATCTATCAATCTATACAAAGGGTTCTTTTTATCTGCAATAAACATGACGTAAGAGACTAAACTGGTACGGTTTGTTTCTGAAGTTTTGATAATGTTGTGGTTTCTGGCTCAACTGCCTTTTGTCTCAACACAACTTGGCAAATCCTCATACGTTATGTTATGTCAAATTTCAATGACAAGGTCTAGAATGACACCAAGTGATGCATCAACTTTACCACAATCTGTCGATCTATACAAAGGGTTCTTTTTATCAGCAACAAGCATGAGTTGAGACTAAAATGGTACAGTTTGTTTCTGAAGTTTTGATGGTGTTATGGTTTCTGGTTAATACGGGTCAAAAATGGCCGTTTCTTTGAGAAAGAGTGAAGGAAAAGTAAGCATTAAGGGGTAATGAGAAGAGGCTAACCCATTCAGAGCAGCTTTGATTGAATTGATATGAGGACGAGCTGATCCTGGAACCTCCCAGAGCATGTTGAATTCGTCATCCGGTCGCACTGATCCAGCTCGTGAAGCAAGGTCTCGAACGTGGCCACAGCTGGGCAGTACCGTGAAGCTCGGCCCAAGGTACTTGGCGATATTCTTCGCCTTGCTGGGCGACTCCACGACAACAACAGATTGCAGCGACGTTTCTTCATCCTGTCGTTGTTTCCCTCTCGGTCTCCTCTTCTTCCAATCTCTGAAGCTTGGCTTCTTCTCTACCAGAGGTGCTGGTGCTACACTGGTGAGCTTCCTGGTTCCTGATAACATTAAACCCTAAACCCTGCCTCACATCAGCATCACAAAACCAACAATATTCACCAGCAACACCCATTTTGCAGTTTCCACAACTACCCTTACCAAATTTCAAATAAGAACCACAACTCTCGCACTCATCTTATACCCTGGTTCTTGATCAAACCTAAAAAGTCGAGCACTGCCATATCCATATAAGAAAGAAGCAGTGCAATGTCCTTAAACCCTAAACCCTGCCTTACATCAGCACCACAAAACCAACAACATTCACGAGCAACATCCTTCTTGCAGTTTCTGCAACTACCCCAACCAAATTTCAAATAAGAAGCGTAACTCTCGCACTGTTCTTCAACCCTAATTCTTGAACAAACCTAAAAAGTCGAGCTGAGAAAGAAGTAATGCAATGTCCCTAAACCCTAAACCCTGCCTTACATCGGCACCACAAGACCGACAATATTCGCCAGCAACAACAATATTGTCAATTCCACAACTAATCACAAGCAAGCAGTTGAAAGAAAAGAAAATTCAGACCAATCTTAAACCCTAATTCTTAATCAATCCTAAACAATCAAGCTCTAAGTTCTTCGTTTTAAAAACAAAGTAGTCCCTAAACCCTAATCTGTACCATACATCAGCACCACAAAACCAATGATATTCACGAGCAACAACCATTCAGCCATTCCGCAACTAATCACAACCAATTGTCAGAAACGCAATCAGACGTTCATGCTCATCTTAAACCCTAATGCTTGATCAAACCTAAACAATCAAGCTCTAAATTCTCCATTTTGTCCCTAAACCCTAATCTGTACCATAAATCAGCACCACAAAACCAATAGTATTCACCAGCAACAACCATTCTGCCAATTCCACAACTAATCACAACCAAATTATCAGAACAGAAACCAGGCGTTCATGCTCATCTTAAACCCTAATTCTTGATCAGACCTAAACAACCAAGCTCTAAATTCTTCATTTTAAAAACGAAGTAGTCCTTAAACCCTAAATTGTACCATAAATCAGCACCACAAAACCAATAATATTCACCAGCAACAAACGATTCTGTCAATTCCACAAATAACCACAAGCAGATGACAGAAAAGAAAAATCAGACGCATTTAAAACCCTAATGCTTGATCAGCCCTAACAATGCGAGCTCTAAATTCTCCATTTTGTCCCTAAACCCTAATCTGCACCATACATCAGCACCACAAAACCAATAATATTCACCACCAGTAACCATTCAGTCAATTCCACAACTAATCACAACCAATTGTCAAAACAGAAATCCGACATTCATACTCATCTTAAACCCTAATTCTTGATCAACCAATCCTAAAGAGAGTGCGAGCTGCAAGTACGCAATGTCCACTAACCTGCAGGAGAAAGTTGCGGACAAACTTGCGCTCCAGCAAGACGAAACAGCGGCCCTCGGAATGCAAATAAGCCACACCCGTGTTCCACATTGCAGCAGGCATAACATCTCCACGAGTAAAAGAAGAAGCCATTTGAAACGATGACATAGCTCTCTGGCAACAGGAACGGGTAGCGCCAATGATCCAACCCATGCTCTCTCTCTCGCTCTCTCTCTCGCTCTTCTTCTTCCTTTGTTTCTTTCTACTCCTCCTTCACCTCCCTGCAATGCATTCCTCCATTCCTCACCTAGTTGCAAACACACACAGCATTGTCGAGTCGCACCATTCTACGAGGTTATTGTATGTTTTGTGTGCTTTGTTTGTTTGGATTCAGGGGATTGTGAGAAAGACGGGAGTGATTGGAGGAGTTGGTGTTCAATCTGTTTTGATGCAGCTCGACATTCCTTTGCAGTGATATTGTATTGGATTGGAGGGATTTTTGCTTAAACCCTGTGAAAGGGAGATTGAGCCAGTTCTATGCTGGTGTGAACAGAGTCTCTTCTGGGTAAGGCGTTTCCCGGAAAAGGATTCCCTCTCTAATATCACCTTCTCTAATATCACATTTTGTTCAATTTCACTAAAGCTTGCTTTTTACTCACGGCAGGGGAGGAGGCTTTGCATCTTGATGCCGGGGCTACACAGGCCAAAATAGCTGGTTTGAAACTGATGAAAAAATAATTTGTATTTCTGGAAAATTGGGAGACAAAGATTTTGTTTACTAAGGTACGAGGTCCATGAATGGAGCATCTGAGGGCTGAAATTGAATTTGGGGAGGTGAAACTTCTTGAAATATTTTTTGGTAATCTTTCTTGAAAGACAAGAGGAATTGGCATTTAACGTACACAAGTTGTTTCATCTTTTTGGAGCTTTGTGGAATTAGTTAGAAACTTTGAAGTGGAAGAGACATAGGGCTCTAAAACCGCCCACCTCCTCAAATGTACGTTACTTGTACATTGTTGAAGTCTATGAAAACATGTACAAATAGAGTACATTTGAGAAGGTGGGCAGTTTTAGAGCATGAGTGCTTTTAAAACCTCCTACCTTATTCTACTAAAGATAACCTCTCTACCACTTTAGGGCGAGAGGTTTGAGATGCTAGTTTGTGAACTCCCAAAAACATCAGTTGAACAAACCAAAAAAGCAGGCGTAAAAAATCAAATAATCTACTTTTACACTAAGCAATAAACACCACCACCTGTTTTACAGAAAACAACATTTTGAAATGCCAATTTAGTTTTGTGTGGCTTGGCCTTGGGGAAGTTTGAGTAAATGATTTACTCAAAAGCAAATCTAATGCGTTTTTTAAAAAGCCTCTTGTAGCATATGTGTTTGTTCTCTACTTGCTTCTAGTCTCCTTCTTTCATGCAACATAGAGTGCTATTTTTTTTTAATTACTTGTTCACATAGCATTACTACAATGATTATTTCTATTCTTTGTGTCTTGCTTTAATATTGCAAATTTGCACTAATTCAAGAAATAAGCGATTTTACAAAATGCCATCAAAAGGTGTTTTGTAAAACTTAGATGCATTTATGTAATATGGGTACTTTATGTACACCCTATCTCAAATAGAGTGACTTAATTGGCCAAAATTTCAAGGATATTTTGCAAGCAAGATATTTAAGTTACAAAGTGTGTGAGAATGTTGCATCAGAGAAGAATTATCATCAAGTAGCAGTCTACAAGTTTGTAATAGGTGTGGTCAACACTTTACTTGGAAAACAAGGGTGAGAAACAAGTCACATGTTCACTAAAACTAAACATAATTCACCTAAACTAGTGTGAAGAGGTCCTCCACAATTCAAAGTCTTACATTTGTCAAAATAACTTGTGCATTTATTATCACAAAATTTGTATTTTTCTAGTGAGAATGCCTAAGTTATGAAACCAAAAAGGTGAAACTAGAACAAGGGACATAGTGTGAACCGTCCCCTTACAACATCACAATCAAGTCTTCTAAAACTTACCTTTCAACTCTCTTCTAAACTATACTTTTGAAAATTCCATCCTTTAAATGCGAAACTATGATGGATATCCCTAGAAATTGCAATAATTGTACAAATGCCCTTGGCATTTTCAAATAAATTGCACAATTGTCCATGACATATTCTCACAATTGCAAAAATATCCTTCTCCATAGCAAAGGTGCATGTCACCTATACTTGGGCAAAGACTTGTGTAGTGATTAGTTTTTCAATTTCCTAATAACTTTTTTTCTCTTTTTGAGACATAACTAATGCTCTTTATGAAAGTATGTCAAGGATGATTGTGTAATTTCTGAAAAGCCAAGAACATTTGTACAAATATTGCAAATTTCAGAGATGTTCATCAAAATTTTCCTTAAATATGATATTTTATGTGATGTTGATCTATACATCAAAATTTTCTGTTTTAAGAAAACCAGAGTTTTGCAAATTCATGTATTTATTTTCATTTTTTTGCAAGTGATATGACAAAGCGGATTTTTATTTTTAAACCCATATTTGAAGACACGGCAAAAAAAATTCATATGAGATAGCTTCTTGGAATTAACGAAGGATGAGCTGGAAAAGACAACCTCTGGCACTGGCCCACATATCTTTTAATGGGAAAAAAACAGCTCTAGCATAAGCAAGCGTTCCGTGGGCTAAAATATCTTAATTTAGGGATCTGACACCACCGGAACCAATCAGAGAGGATAAGGCGTTGTACACTTGGCAGGAACGGAATTCGCCCATTGCATTAACCCCTCCAGCTGGATATATTTCTATGTGACGATAAGCCTGTCCAATAAACGGCAGCCAATTTTGGAGGGATCACCACCTACTGGCTCTGAATTGTGGTGTGAAAGATCAGTAAGAACGAAGCCTGTGTTGAGAACAGTTCAACTATCTATGAGCATCTTCTGCAGCACGTTTAAATAAGCTCGTGGAAACTAGGTTTGGAGGGAATGGGAACAGCAAGTAGCGCAACAGAGCTTGCAGTTCCCTTGTAGTCTGGTAGGTTTGAGGGCTTGCACTTGTGTTACTACAAAGTGCAAGGATACATTTGGCATCACAGCGTGAACAATGCGTGAACATTGCTTGGCAAGGACCGTGAAGGGGGCTTGGAGAAAGCTCAAATTTGACATGAAAGTGTCCAAGCCTGAAAGGCCCCGTTCTTGCACATCGACGAGTACATTGTTGTTGGAGACTTGAATCGTAGGAAGTTGTTATGGGCTTACAGGTTGAACTCAAAGGGCTATTTTAATGTGCTGCAAGATATGCTCTAAGAGTAGCTCCATCTCTTTCACTAGAAAGAGAACACAACAAGTGTTTTGGAGAGTTACAAAGTGGGTCAATTATAATAGTAACTCCATCATTTCCTAAACACTCCCATTGCACTCATGCAAACCTCGCGCCTCTTGTTGTGGCCAACACCCTTTTTGTTTCTTCTCTCTAGCACCTTTCAACTAGATTTAAGCTATTATAGTATGAGCTCTAGCATGAATGGGAAAGACCTCTACAATGGTGTGAATGGAAGCTTGTACTGCTCTCTGTATTCCCTAGAAATCGGTAGCGGCTTTGTGATAGAGGCCCAAACTCTAGGTCCTCCCACGAAGGTACATGTTAAGTGTGCCTTTCCATCTGCGAAGGCAATGCTCTAAGCCTCATGGACATAGGTGGCCTACCCTTGATGCCTCTGTTAATAAGGAGACCTTGTAAAATACATTTATTTCCTTAACACCTAAATGCCCAATCGACCAGATTTGGGTAGTTACAAAACTTTGAAGATGAATGACACCTTATCAAAACATTATTTTGAGTAAAAAAATTCAACTTAAGTTTTTTTTGAAGTTTTTTTTCAATATCACAAATCTGATTTTTAAAATGAATGTTGATGATTTTATAACTCAATGTTTTGTACAAGGGTGTCCACTACAATCTTGAGTTTTCTAGTGTTGGAAGATCTTGAGCCTCAAATGCACTCTAGTTTGGAGGAAAATCCACATTAAAAATACATTTAAAATATATATAACCGTAGATTTTGAAAGCCGTAAATTGATTGATGTTAGGCATGTAATGACCTTAAATCTCATACTGTTTTGGTGACCAACTTTTTGAATTTGACATGTGAAATGAGGATTAAAAGACTTCAAATCACTTTTACAATTTTAACACCCTCATGTTCAAACATTATAATCTTTCAAACTATAAGTGATATTGTTGTGTTTTCTTTTCTCATGTAATCTCTAATATGTTTAGTTAAAACTTGTACGGTTACAATTGAAAAAAGAAACTTGTTTAAATTTATGAAAAGGTTAATTGACTGTTCAATTTCATGAAAATTTGAGGAAGTTCATATAGGCCTTGGGCATTTAGGGGTTAAGGAATTATGAGGCCTCCATGTCACAACTGAAGATCGTTCGACCCCGCCATAGTTAGGTGTAAGTTATAGTTTACAATGACAATAAGCACCTGATCTTCAATTTACACTAAATTTCAAGCTTGCTTTTGAAGACTTGATTTTCCATCTTTCAATAAAAATTTCAAAACCTGAGCTCCCTCAAAAAATTGTGGATGAGATGTTTCTAGTAAATGCAAGGCTCTTCTTCATCTTTCCTCAAATATCCTCTTTACTTGTAAGTGGACCTTCTTTTGGAAAAGCTCAATTTGTTTCCGAGTTTGTTTCTCAACAAAAAGAAGTATTCAATATTCGACCCTCTTTTGTAGTTGTTCATTCTTCCTTAATACGTCTCCATCAGACTAGTTAAGGGTCTTCAATCCAAACATGAATTTCAAACTCCCAAATTTGTCCTACCATGGAAAATTTATAAATTTAAATATTTTTTCTTAGGTGGAAATGTTTTGAATTTCTTCATTGGGGACCATTTGAAGGATAGAAGGGATTTGCGTAAGATGAAAGCTAACTTGCACTTGTTCAAACACTCACTTCCCAATTGTTTCTATTGAGTGGAAAGTTTTTGGAGCTTCATTAGTTAACATAAAGCACTTCCCATTTTCAATTGTATTTTTCAAGCAGGCACAAAACATTACCTAAGTAAATATTCTAGGACTAGTTGATTTTTTTGTATTTTGTTTATTTTAAAATTCAGGCCGGTTTTTATCAATATGATTCAGATTTAATTTAATTTTTTGTACATTTATAGTTATTTTTGGGTACAGAAGTCAGTCCACTACTCCATTAGTCAAGCGTCAGCATACATTTATATTACCGGCAGGCAGTCGATTTTATTGGTACTACAGTGCTGCTTACAGCATCAGAATCTTGAATGCACTGTTTTTCCAGCACTCACTGAATATTGCGTTTGGGTTGCCCCACACTAATTTCTCCACATTTTGCATCATATAAATATTATTGTTAGCACAGTGATTTTCATCAATAATTACTGCCTCAAACAAACCGGGACCTGGCAACAACAACAAAGCTATATAACAACAGAATAGTGACGTCCAAGTCATAAATCATGTGAAATTCAAGTATTGAGAATTACATGTACCCAAAATGGTCAAGTGATGAGTCATGAGGTAACTTTATAGGTTAAGGCAACTTGATTTTTAGGGCAACCAAAATGCAATATTTAGTGTAGAGCTTTGAGAGGGGGGGGGTTTGATATACTGAGAACACTCAAATTCACATTGGACTTAGGGCCCCTTCACATGTCAACCAGGGCATTTTTTTTCTAGCAAAAAATTGACAAGTCTAACAGATTTCCACATATTGGGATTCATCCCTCCCTTTTTAACCCAACCGATTGGTGACGATTGTCAGCTTGTCACGAGAAAAAAATGCCTTGATGTCAACCAAATCAAGAGGCCGTGGGATTGAGTGGCCAAACTTTCTTGAGAGGATAAAGAAATGGGAGCAAAAGGTAACAAATAGAGACATGGATTTTGGGATGTAATATGAAGAGCCAAATCCCAACTTTTTGTTCTATACCAATCAAATTTTTGGATTTCAGAGGGACGTGAGATATAGTGTGAAATGCCTCCAAGTATGAAAATTCAAAGTTCCCAAATTTTACTCTCCTTGTGTTAACTTTTCTAAATCTAATGTTTTCCGCCAAGTGATACAAGCTAAGCAATTCTTACTAAGCTTTTTTTCCCATCTTAACCCTACAAACATGCTATTGCAGTATACCAAGCCATTGTCTCGGAAAATTTGGCATTTAGTGTATTGTTAGCTAGTTCAAATTGCAAAGAAGTTACACAAAATTGTACTTAGGTTGCCTTAACAATTAGATTGACTTACCATAGATAATTACCTCATAAATGGTTGCTTGACCACTTGGAGGTACATACAACTCTCCAAATTCTTATATTTTGCATGGATTACAACTTAAATGTAACTATTTTGTTTTTCTACAACTTGTTATTACTAAACCCTTTAAAATTTATTTGTTGCAATAATCATTGATGAGAATTACTGCAGCAACAGTTAATATCTATATAGAGTAAAATTTTGATAAATTAGTGTGGGAGAACCCAAACGCAATATTTAATATGGTTGATGTGAAACGACCGGCTAAAAACCGATCAAATTTTACCAAAAGACCAACTACAATAAAATACAATATGAATGCAGAAGATATCTGATGCAATCCAGTGGAAAACCAGTTGAAAGTGTGAAATGCCGGACTTTTGCATTTGAAGTGAAAATTTCTCCCTGAACGCTGTACCAAACCGTCAGGATTCAGGAAGGGGAGTACTTTCCCATGCAAGAATATTCCTTTAACAGCATTGCTGGACCTTGGAATCTTCTGGAATGGAGGAGTATGGATTTTGGAAGTCTGCTCAGAATAGCCAGCATGAAACTCACGTGCACTAAAATGAGAAAATCCTTTTCAAGGCACTCATAAGGTAAGAGGCTCGTAATCCGACCATCTAAGAGCTGAAACTGAATTTTGGGGTGGTAGAACTTCTTGAAATCTTTTTCAGTAAATTTTCTTTGAAAGACAAGAGGAATTGACATCTATCTCAAGTTATTTTGTATTTTTTTAGAACAATGTGGAATTAGTTATGAAATTTTGAAGTGGAAAGTCATAGGGCTCTAAAATGGTGCACCTTCTCAAATGTACGTTTATTGTACATTATGGAAAGGCTATGAATAAGACATGTACTGACGGAGATCATTTGGGGAGGTGAGAGGAATTAGTGTCCTAACGGAGTTCAAGCCTCCGACCTTAGCATCTTCCCTTGCACGGAATCATTATGACTTTGTGGAAAGAGCTACACTAAATTATGGATTTAGTTGCACAACACTAATTTCTAAACATTTTACACTACATAAATACTTATGAAATAATAATTTTCATCAATAATTCTTGCCATAAACAAATTTCAAAAGGTCTAGCAACAACAATCAAGTTGCAAAAAAACAAGCTAACATCCTTAAGGTCATAAACCATGTGAAATCTTAATATCTAAAAAGTTGCATATGTCTCCAAGTGGCCAAGCAATGAGTCAGGAGGTACTTGTTAGGGTAAGGTAATTGAAATGCAATATTTAGTGTTGTGTAAATCTAGTGCATTTTGTTATTTGGTTACTTGAACTTTGAATTTCTTCTACGAATTATTATAAAATTCTTGAGGATTTCATCCTCTAAAAACACACAAACATAAATGAAATCTTTAGAATGCACCTAGACAGAATCAATTCTTTATTGACTCTATTGAAGAACCAAAATCTTGCTTGCATATGAAGTAAATGAGTAAATGACAATTTAAAGCAAAAGTTCGAAAGGAGTTAGGAAGTTAATACTTTTCATGAATAAATAAGTGAGTTGATGCTATGATCAAGTAAATTTTCATTATTCCCATGATTGTTTGAGCCTTCAAGGACACGGAGATACTCTAGACTCTCAAAAGTGTGAAGACTAGTCACAAAGTGCAATTTATGATAATAATGGGAGGTATATAATATGATTCAGAAATCATATGCATGTGTTTGAATTTGCCGTTGTACTCTCTAATGTATTTCAATAAAAATAAAAATTAGCAACTCAATGTTTTTTCTAAATTTGATAGTGAAAAAAGGAAATTAATGACTTTTACAAAGTATTACTTATTTCCTTTGCATTTATCATGCAAAGCACTAGTCATAATGATTTCTTCCTATTTACATACGTAGTATGATTTTCATACAAATTTGGACAATCCTTGTTTGAATTGGAAAATTACTTTTTCAAGCTAAAACAAACTTGTAAACTTCAAGTTACAAATTAATTGCACAATATTCATGTCAAACAAAAGCTAAAGAATTGACTCAAGAATCTAGTAACATGTGGGAGAACCAAAAAAAACAGGTTTCCACATAGATAAGACTTATCTACATGTGTTGATCATTCCAAATTCCACACTCTAGTTTGTTAATTAAGCGGTCAAAAACCAACCTCTCTTTACAAGTCATACAATGAAAGCTGAGTGACTAACAGAATAGTGTATAAACAAATAAGTTGAATATTGCAAATGGTTAAAATTTGTATTGAATACTGCATTTAGGTTACCTTATCCTAGAATTTTACGTCATGCGGCCACTTGGAGGCGCATGCACCTCTCTAGATTCTAGAATTTCACATGATTTACAACATGCACAATGCTAGTTTATTCTACTGTAATTTTGTTGTTGTTGTCAAGACCTTTATAAAATTTTTATTGCAAAGATTATTGATAAATATTGTTGTAGTATCAATAAGTATTTCTACAATATAAATTATTAAGAAATTAGTGTGGAACAACCAATATGCAATATTTGGTATAGATTTGGAACCTAAACTACACCAAATAGTGCATTTAGGTTGCCCCACACTAATTTCTTGACATTTTACACTATTTCGATACTTATTGCTACTACAATAATTTTCAGCAATAATTACTACTATAAGCAACTCTTAAAGGCCTTGGCAACAACAACATAACTTATGACAACAAGTTAGCATTGTTTACATAACAAACTAAGTGAAATCCTAGTATCTAAACAATTTTGTGTGCCTGTTAGTGATCAAATCATGAGTCATGAGGTAACCTTCCATGACAAGACAACCTAATTGTTAAGACAACCTAAATGCACTATTTGGTGTAGTTGATTTGCAGAAACTACTCAAACGACCTAATCATTCTCTCCAGAGTCCAGATACTCTTTATTTACTATATTTCGATTTATTTCTTATCATGGATAATTGTATAATCCAACGGCTGTACAATTACGGTGGTTCATGCTCTGAGCCGCTGACTTGCTGAGCATCAGGCCAGCTGTCAATTTACTGCAGTAATCTGAAGGGTAATTTTCGGATTAACCCCTAAGCGTGCAGGGGTAGGTGACTCGGTAGCTTGTAGATTTAGAGCATTTGAGTCCATAATAAATCATGACCTTGGAAGATTTCAAAAAGAATATCTATATAAGTTATTTTTTTCACATGAACTAGATTCTTGCAGAAAAACCATGAAAGCATCTATACTAAGTAGTGCATTTAGGTTTTAAGGCTGTTTAGGGGATTGATATATGTACACTCGGGGATTGTTGTATGTACATCCAAAGAGGGGGCAAATTTAAGATATTTATCATCAACAAGTTGAATTTGGAAAATTTGAATTCATATTTGGATTTAGAGACCTTGATTTAGTTTAGGACCACAAAGGAGGGTACAATTGAACAACCTTTTGTGGAAAATTTTAGCTTTTTTACAAACAAGGGTAAAAATAAGAATTTGGCCTCTAGCTAAGCTTTTCCACCAGGCATTGTTTAATTGTATCCTCCTTTGTGATTCTAAATTACATCAAGGTATCTAAGTCCAAAACTAAATTCAAAATTTTCAAATTCAACTTGTACATGGTAAATATCTAAAATTTACCCCCTAGCACTAGTAGAAGACTAAGTTGGAATTCACCTTTTCATGTAATGTAGTTTTGGTTGAGTTTTTTTTGTTTCCAACGCACATTGTGCGTTGGAAACAAGGAACTTAAAAGAAACTACATTACATGAAAAGGTGAATTCTAACTCAGCTTTCTACACCTATAGGTGTACAAATAACAAACCTCATGCATACATTTCTACACCTATAGGTGTACAAATAACAAACCTCATGCATACATATCTCAATTCTCTTGTTTTATCTTGAGACTTTTCTTGTTATTCATTGCTTGGCCATGTTGAGGTGCATGCAATTCTCTAGATGTTAAGATTTTGCAAGGTTTTCCTCTGGTGTGAGTGTACTCCATGGGTTAATGTGGATGTCCACTAACCAATGCATATAGGTCGTCCCACACCAATTTCTCAAAACTTTACACAATATAGACTTTTACTAATATTGCAATAATTCTCATTAATAATTATTACAATCTACAAAAAGTAACAACAATAAAAATTTGACAACAACAAAAATATTGCAAGAAAACAAACTAATGTTGTCCAAGACATAAAGTATGTGACACCATAATATTAAAAAGTTGCATACACCTCCAAGTGGCACAGCAATGAGACATAAATAATTTTCTAGGGTTAGGTAAGGCAACCTAAATGCAATATTTAGGTGCAGTTTAATTCAGGTAGGATTTGTGGCTAAATTTAGTTACAAATGACAACAAGGAGCCACACGGTTTCAAGGGAGCTAATCTGAGCAGCACCTCCCGGGAATCCCGAGCTGCCAGGTTTGGTGCACTGCCCATACGGGTTTGTAGAGCCAGGATGGAAAATCTCAGCTCTTTTTCAAACAATGGGCAAAAAGAAACAACTCGGAGTTGGCCAGTGTTATCCTTTTTGGTAGATCTACATAAAACCTGAGTCTCTGAATGTAGATGTGAATCTAGGCCCCTTTATACTACACTGACTATTTCGTTTAGGTTGCCCCACATTAAGGGCTGCTTTACATATGGAGGCCGGGTCAATTTGGCTAGGGGCCGATTGTCTCAGATTTCAACTCACATTTTGTTTATGGCCGACTTTCACTCCTAATTAAAATTAGATTATGGTGGGAACCAATTATCCCATATGTAAAGGCTTTAAGGTGAAGGGTGGGCCAATTCCATATATTTCACCCTTCCTCTTGCTATGGTGGTTGGAGGAAAGGGGGCTTCAAGGAAGGCACGGAGCATTTGGATGTATGATCGAAGCACAGTTTTTGTAAATTGGCAATTATTTGGGTGTTATTTGGATCAGTTATTCAAGCAAAATACAAGGTTACTTCCTCAAACTTTTGATTATTTGTGTGGTGTTTTATCTCCATCTCTAGGTCAGTTGGATACAAAGTATAGATCAGCCACTCCTCTTAGAAGTCAGGTTGCTCTTTCTTTGAATAGGATCAGTAGTGGTAATTCACTATGTGGGTCCAACAGCAAAAAAATGACATTTGTAAAAATAGAAAAATGAAATTGAATAAAAAATAAATAAAACCATGTTAATGAGGGCTTCTTGGGCTCCAGTAAATGTCCTTTACAAAGTATGTAGCAAGCTCAAGGATGCCCTCTCA